>JAADXJ010000089.1:0-47217 GCA_023337735.1 Pythium biforme | reverse complement strand
CGTCTGCACGGCGATGGTCGCGCCCTCGGCGCGCGCGCTCTCGATGTAGCTTAGCACTTTGTGCTGCTGCAGCTTGCTCACGAGCGGTCCGATCTTGACGTTCGCGGCCAGAGGGTTGCCCACCGCGAGCTTGGCGGTCTCAGTAACAAGCATTTGGAGCAGCTCGGCGGCAATGGCCTCGTGGACGAGCAGCCGCGAGGTCGAGCTGCACACCTGTCCGTTGTTGCCGAAGCAGCCGAACAGGATCCACTCGACCGTGCGGCGCAAGTGCACGGCGTCAAACACGATTGCCGGCGACTTGCCGCCGAGCTCAAGGGAGACGTTCTTGACTTCGGCGGCCGCGGCGCCCATGATGCGCACGCCCGTGGGCACGCTGCCCGTGAACGCGACTTTTTGGACGAGTGGGTGCTCCACGAGCGGCACACCGGCCTCGGCGCCAAAGCCCGTGACCACGTTGAGCACGCCGGCGGGCAACCTGACGTCTTGTGCGATGCGCGCGAGCTGCAGCGCCGTGAGCGGTGTCAGCTCGGACGGCTTGAGCACGACCGTGCAGCCAGCCGCGAGCGCCGGCGCGACCTTCCACAGCGCCATGAGCAGCGGGTAGTTCCACGGGATGATGGCGCCGACGACGCCCATGGGCTCGTAGCGCAGGCGCGCGGTGTACTCGTCGTTTCCACCCAGATCAACAGGCGCGTCCTGGCGTGCGTCCAGTGTCTCGGCCAGCCCGGCGTAGTAGCGGAAGCACGCGGCGACGTCGCCCATGTCCCACTCGGCCTCGGCCAGCGACTTGCCCGAGTCGAGCGTCTCGAGGCGCGCAAGGTCCTTGGCGTGAGTATCGACACCGTCGGCCATTGCGCGCAGAAACACAGCGCGCTGCGCGCCCGTGGTGGTCCCCCACGTCTCCAACGCTGCCGCGGCGGCTCCCACGGCCGCGTTTACGTCGTCGCGGGTGGCGCGCGCGACCTGCTGCAGCACGCGCTCGGTCGTGGGATCGACGACGTCAAAGTACTGCTTTTGCGTCGGCGCGACCCACTCGCCGCCGATGAACAGCTCGCGCAGCTCTGGCAGCGGGGTGTCCGTCGTCGTCGCCGCCGCGGCGGTGTTGGTGGTACTTGTGGTCGCCATGGTGGTCTTTGGTCGTGCCGGATCTTCAAGTGATGAGGCACCCGCGATCTTTGATGGGCAAAACCCGACGGGACCCGGTCGTGAGACTATTCTGGGTAACATAATATCTCAAAATTGGGATCGTTTTCGAACCACCGTCGCTGTTCGATGGATCCCGGGTCTGGAGCGTTGGAAGAACGAGACGATGTGGCGCCGCGTACTGCTCCGTGGGGCGTCGACGGCGACGAAAGGGGCGACGCACACCAACGCAACGCAGCTGCTGCCGTCGGCGCTGGCGGTGTACGCGCTCGCGGCCGCCGTGGGTGCGACGGCGACCGCTGCTGTCGTCTACGATGATCGCAACGGTCAGGTTCAGTCAGGAACGCCTGGCGGGTGCTATCCTACACTCACATGATGATGGAGTTGGTGCTGTTCATTAGACCGAAAAAATGTACTGCTGCTGGAGGCGCCGCCCGCTCAGTTGCCGCCGCCAAACGGCAAGCGGTACGAGTATCTCACGCGCAGCTTCATCGCCGACGCCGTCGAGAAGGCGTTCCCGGCGGTCGTGAACGTCGCCGTCGACTCGGGCTACTTTTCCAGCAACGGGTCGGGCTTTATCATCTCGAAGGACGGCCTGGTCGTCACGAACGCGCATGTCGTCGCGCGCTGCAACCGCTACTCCAAGATCCGAGTGACATTCGCCGACGGCAGCAAGTGCGCCGCGCGCGTGCACAGCAGCGACCCGCTTTCGGACGTCGCGATCCTCCAAATCGACCCGAGCGAGGAGCGCGAGTGGCCGACCATTGCGCTCGGCACATCGTCCGAAGTGCGCGCCGGCGAGTGGGTCTGCGCGCTCGGCTCGCCGTTCTCGCTCCAAAACAGCGTGAGCGCTGGCATCGTCAGCGCCGTCGCGCGCCACAGCAGCGAGCTGGGCTTCCCGCAGAAAGGCGGCGAATACATCCAGACGGACGCGGCCATCAATTCGGGCAACTCGGGCGGCCCGCTCGTGAATTTGGACGGCCAGGTGATCGGCATCAACACGATGAAAGTGGACGGCAGCGTCGGCATCTCGTTCGCGATCCCGATCGACACGGCCGCGCAGGTCATCGAGCAGCTGCTCGCGCACAAAAAGGTCGTGCGCGCGTACATTGGCATGCAGATGATCAACTTCAACACCAACGAGCTGCGCGAGATCGGACGGTGCGTACAATACCAAACGACGGGGGTCCATGACGGCGTCTCACTCGCTCGTGTATTGTCAATAACAGCATGTTCCCGGACGTGAACGAAGGCGTGATCATCAAGTCGGTCGTGCCCGGCTCACCCGCCCACAAAGGCGGGCTACTGCCTGGCGACATCATCGTCTCGTTTGACGGCAAGACCGTGAAGAGCACCAAGGACATCATGACGGCCGTGGGGTACGCCGTCGGCCGCAAGATCGAGTTGCGCGTCAAGCGCCGCGGCGAGTCGACGCTGCACGCACTGCAGATCGTCACGGAGCCCATTCCCGAGACGCTTTTCCAGCAGCGAGGTCCCTAAACGGAATGAGACCAGTCGACCTGGAAACGATGTTGTGAATTGTGTGTGTTATGTGAGCAGCTGACGGCCGATCGGGTGCGCAAGGAAGACGTCGTAGATCTCTTGCGGTGAGCAGCGCAGCATGAGCTTCGGGTACCGCGAGGACTTGGCCTTGCTCTGTCTCAAAATGCCCGAGCGGCTCAGCTCGTCGCAGATGAGCAGCAAGTCGCGCAGCCGTGGCACGGGCGTGAGCGAGTGCGTGTTGCAGAGCACGGCGAAGCGGTCGAGCACGCTCTCGAAGGCCGCGTCCTCGCGGTCCGTGCGCTTGATCTCCATGCGCAGCGCGACGAGGAACACGCACTCGAATTTGCGACAGTCCCGGAGCCGGATCAGCGGCGCCGACACGGACGTCGCGGCCTGCGCGGTCTGCATGTCCTCGGACGTGACCTCCGCACGGTCGCCCAGCACGGAAGCGCTGCGTGTCTGCGAGAGCCGCTCGATCGCGACCTCGGCGGCGCGCCGGCACAGTGTGAGCGCCTGCCGCGCGTCGCCCGAGGCGTGCGCGACGTGCTTGCAGCAGATCTGGATGGCCTCCGCGCTGAAGATGTGGAGCTTGGCGAGCCGCTGGCGCACGATGCGCTCGAGTTGGTGCGACGTGTACGAGCTGAAGATGAGCCGGTTGCTGCCCAGGCGGCTGCGCACTTTCTGCTCGAGCCGCTCGGGCAGGTCCATGGTGTTGGCGATGCCCACGACTATCAACTTGGATTGCGCCATGGCCTGCCACTCGAGGATGTTGTACAGCACGACGCTCTTGCCCGTGACCAGAAAGTCCATCTCGTCCAGCACGAGGAGGATTGTGGGCCGCTGGCTCGCATTGCCGTGCTCGAACTCGGACGCGAGCATGTGGCAGATGCGAGCGGGGCCCAGTGAGCGAGGCTATGGAGAGGCACAGCATTAGGTGGTGACTCCTGTGACTCTGGTTCGAAACGCAATGTTATAGGACGTACCACGTCGGTCTCGCCCGTGACAGCCTTCCAGATGGCCTCGTATGCGACCTCGGGCTTGGGCAGATGCAGGCCGTTAATCTCCGTGTACACGAACGGCGGCACGCCCTCGATGCTGCACTCCTTCTTGAGCTCGCGCACGACCTCGCGCACGATCGACGTCTTGCCCGTGCCCGGCAGCCCGCTTACGTACAGCGCGCCGCTCGACGCGCCCGTGCGGACCGCGAGCTCCAGCAGGTCGTGAATCGCATCAAACTCGTCCTCTCGCGCGGTCGTCTGGTCGGGTGCGTGGGACAAGAGCAGCTCCTGGCAGGCCGCGCGCAGCTTGGCGATTGCGGCTTCAGTCTCGGGCGAGAGCGTCGCGGCGCGTGATTCGCCGTTGGATGGCACTGCGCGACGACGCTTCTGGCCGACGGCGGCCATGTCACCGCTAGTAGCGTCCTACAGAGCGCACACCGCCGTGAGTCAGACGCATCATCATCACAACCAGTGAGCCGATGAGACGCCTACCGTCGTGATCTCGCGAGCGCGCGCGCTGCACTGCCGCGAGCGGTCGCACCGCGTGGTGTTGGGCGGGAGCCGCGCGAGCCGATCCGTGTGGATGTCAAAGAACCCAACAATCACAAACGCCACGTCGCTACTATCACCACCGCCGCTGCGCGCTTCCAGCTCAAAGATGTCCTGGGCGTTGATGATACTCTCGACCCACGCGAGCGGCACGACCTCCAAATGGTTCGACTCCCACACCTGCATAGTAGGTATGGACCGGTCAGTGTATCAGCCCCAAGTCCTCGTCTATTGTCTGTGAACTACGAACCTTCTCCGCGCCACCCAGCGGCGTCGCGACCACCGGCAGGTTCTCGTTGGGCGTCTCCTGCAGCTGCCGCGCGAGTGCGAGCGCCGTGAAGAGCTGCCGCACTTCGACCGTCTTGGTGCCGTCGCGCGCCTCCCACAGCGCCGTCACGACCGCCAGCATCTCGCGCCGGCGCTCGTTGCGCAGCCGCACGCAGTCGCCCAGCCGCACGTGTGCGCGCAGCACGTCTCCTTCGATGGACGCCGCCTCGTAGAACGCGTCGCCCGCGGCGATCGCGACCACGGCGCCCTCCCACCGCCACGCGCGGCTCATGGTCTTCAGTCGTTCTCGTTTGTTTTTTGGAATGGCGGAGCTGTTCACGCATGGAGTAGCTTATGTTAGGCTGGACTAGTTTGGTACTAGTCTATGGCTTAGTCTGCGTTGGACACAACAAGGGACTTCCGACACTTCATAACGCCACTTCACATCCGGCACCTGGGTTACCGAGGGGAGTACCCATAGCGGAATGTTGGTCAGGTGGCGTCGCGACTGCTTTGCTTTCTCCTCCCAGACGAGAAAAAGAGAAGCCCACGACCGCCATGGCCGACAGCAAGCTCCCGCCGACGTTCAAGCCGCTGCTGCCGTTCGTGCGGCGCGCCGAGGAGCTCGAGCGCGACTCTACGCGCCCCGAGTCCAAGCTCATCGCGTACTTCTGCCGCCAGTACGCCATGGAGATGGGCATCAAACTGCGCGAGAACGACAGCTCGAACGAGTCGACCAACTACCTGCTCACGCTCATGGACCGCCTCGAGGAGGACAAGGCCAAGCTGCCGGCGTTCACGCAAGACGAAGGCAAGGAGATCTGCGAAGACTTTGCGCTCGAGATCTTCACGAAGGCCGACGACGAGGACCGCGCCGGGCTGGCCGACAAGTACGGTGGATGACCTTGTGGTGATGGCGGTGCTTTGCGTTTCGAGCCGAGGGAACTCACGATACGGTTGCATCTCAGAAACACGGCACGCACGTTTTACGCGGCCAGCACGTTCTTTGACATCCTCAACCAGTTCGGAGACGTCTCGGAAGATGTGCGTCTCGCTGCGTCAAGAGGGGTCTGTCTCTTCAGGGTACTTCATGCTGATCCGTTGCTTATGTGCTGTAGATGATGGAGAAGCGTCGGTATTGTAAGTACAAGGCCGCGACAATCTTGAAGGCGATCAAAGAAGGCGCAACCCCCGCTCCTGGACCGCCAGGAGATGGGTACGCGACGGTGAGACCTCTCGCCACGGGCGAAACGCGGTCGACAAACAGCTCGTGTTCTAATCGATTTGTTCTTGTGTGTTGTGTAGGGCGACGGCTACACTGACGACGCGTCTAGCCAGGCCAGTGCGCCTGCACGTGCCGCTCCCAGCATGCCCGACACCAATTCGCTGTCGCTGAATAACGTGCCAGCAGCGCCGACCGCTGCACCAACGTATTCGCCGACGCCTAGCTCCAGTAGCGAGCCAGCTGCATTCCCGTCCTTCACGTCGTCCGCATCGAGCTTCGGGCCTTCTGGAGGGGACTCCTTAGGCCAGCACAGCAACTCGTGGAACGGATCTGCTACTCCGTCGGCACCGGCGCCTCCACCTGCCTACTCGCCGCCGCCTGCTCAGCCACATGCTGCTCCCCCGTCGCCTGCCCAAAGCAACTCGTTCCCCCCGCCGCCACCTCAATCGACCTACACGCCACCAGCACCGATGGCGATTCCCCCGCCAGCTCCCATGCACACGCCGTACACGCACCAGAGTGTCCCTGCGAGAAACAGCGCGAAACCCGTTTCTCAAAACGAGATTAATGACGCCATGGAGTGTGCGAAGTTCGCCGTTGCGGCGCTTAAGGTACGCGGTTGTCGTCTAATGTGGTGTCCTCCCAGTGGCTGACACGACCGTTCTGTGAACAGGTTAAGGACATCGAACTTGCCATCCAGCGGCTGGAAATGGCCCTGAAGTGCATCAAGTGATGACCATGGTCCCACTTTGTCTTTCTCTCTAACGCACAGACAGTTGAGAGAATATCCACGTCTATTGGAGGTCAGTGTTCGCGGTGTTTTCTTCCTTCTCGAGCTTTTCCTCCACTCCCTTCCGGCTCGGAAGCGTCTTCAGCGTTGCCTGTTTCCAGTCCTTGGTCTCGCCAAACCGCACCAGAATCTCAAACACTGCGATACAGAAGGCGAGTCGTCAGCCACAACCGAGTATCAACCCAGCGTGGACAGACAGCGGACACGCACCGTGGTTGACAGTGAGCACGCGTGTCGCTGAGCCCATCTGAAGGTACTCGTCGAGTGGCAATTTCGCCGTCGCGATTCCTTGCTCGACGGCTTTGTTGTACGTCGCACCTTTGAGGCGGTTCCGGTCCACGATACCGCCAATGATGTACACCTACACACGCGCATCCTCATCTCAGTATAGAGCCGTAGCACATTCGAAAGACACGGCGGCATCGCACCTTGTCCTTCTCGAGTTGTGTGATGGTGTTGGGCGAGTCAGCGGTCAGGTACACGAGTGACTCTTTCTTGAACATCTCCATGTAGCTGAGCGACGTCGATTTGAACTGTGTCGAGCAATAACACAGCCGTCAGAATGCTCTGATGAGCTCTTCCCAACGCCAAAGCACGAATCGTACCGCCAGCCACTCCTCAAAGCCGCTGATCTTCATAAGACTGTCCTTGGTGTCGCCGCGCAGACAGGTGATCGTCGCGCGCACGGGCGCATCGCTGCGACGGTTCACGCCATAGGAGAACCTAAAGGGCTCCATGCACAACAGCACGTCAGCATGTCGGCATATCGACCGCACGAGCGCAACAAACAGCCCACATGATCTGCTGCGACAGACTCTTCTTCTCCTTCTCGGTCATCTGCTCCTCAAAGCCGCAGTCGATCACGACCTGCAGCCCTTCCTCGCTGGCCATCACGTACGCCTCGCGCTTGGCGATTGTGCGCTCGCGGCGGCGCAGCACGGCCTCCTCGCTCATGTCGAGCTCGGCCGGCGGCGCAAGCCTGCGCTTCTCGGTCTGGAGCTCTTTCTTCTGCTGCTTCTTCTTCTCCTTCTTCTGGTCCCAGTACGCAGACCGCTTGGCGCGGCGCTGCGCGCGCTTGCTCAGCGCCTGCTCTACATCTTCTGCATCTTCAGTGCCCTCTGTCTTCCCGGGCGGCGGCGCCACGGCGCTCGGCGGCGAGTCTACGCGCTCCATTTCTGATCCTGCCTGATCTGGTGGGTGTCGTTTGATGGCCCCCCACGGAGTGACACCTCGCTGTCTTGAGTTAACTTAATCGGGAATGGACCCACTGCACGGGTTCCTCCCTAAGTGAACGTTAACTCTTCTTGTTCCACGGATGTTCTGGTTTTGGGATTTTGGGATCTGCGTGTCGTCAGTTGAAGCTCTGACCCCAATCCAACTCACAACAAGGGAGCTGCTCGCGGAAGAGGGGGATATCCGCTTTTTCCATCGGCCTGATTCATTCACACCGCTTAAACGACCATGGCGTCGCTCGCGGACGCGATCGTCAAGGGCGGCATGGGCACCATTGGCGTGGTGGCCAGCGCCTACACGCTCACCAAGTTCATCATCGCCACGCCCGTCAAGATCGGCGACCGCAGCGACGAGGAGCGCGACAAGGACGTTGTGCTCTGCGTCGACACCAAGGCCTTCGCGCCCGCGGCCAGGGCATTCTTCCTCGAGACTGTGCGCGCGCAGAGTCGCCTGCGCATCGACAAGAAGCGTGTGCACCTCCACAAGCCTGCGCCGGTGGTGGTGGCGGCGGTAGCGGCGGAAGGTGAAGCGCCCCCTCCTCCGCCAGAGGACCCGGAGGCGCTCGCGGAAGCGCAGGGTGAGGCCTACTACCTCGTGGGTGCCACCACCGAAGTGCTCAAGCAAATCAAAGCGCGGAAGGAGAAGGTACAGCACGCCGAGGTCTTCGATGAGGCAGACGGCAAGACGCTCACTTCGGGCGAGCGGATCGAGCTCATCATGTTTGAGCTCAACCGCCTGCTTGTGTTTGCGCCGCCGGCCGGCACGGAGGCCAGCATTCCGAACCCGTTCCAGGAGAACGACTCGCTCTTCGCGCAGGCGCTCCACTCGCGGCTCATCAAGGAGCATTTCCCGCTCCACGACGACCACGAGCGCCACGAACTCGTCGAGACCTGGGTCAAGAAGTACGACCAGCCGCAGCCGATCGACGCCGTCCACGACTACTTTGGCGACGAGATAGGCTTCTATTTCGCGTTCCTGGGCATGTACACCAAGTGGCTGCTCGTGCCGACCGCGATCGGTGTCATCGTGTTTGTGGTCGAAGTCACGACCCCTTGGAGCGCATACGGACGCGCGTTCTACTCGTTGTTCATCACGAGCTGGGCGACCGCGTTCCTGAAGTTCTGGAAACGACGCGAGAGCACGCTACGCAACCAGTGGGATATCAGCTTGACCGACACGATCGCGCTGGACCAGGAACGGCCGGAATTCACGGGCGAGCGCCGCTACGACCCCGTAGAGGATCGCCATTTCACATACTTTTCGTCCATCAAGCGCATGCAGCGCTACCTCTTGACCTCAATTATCACGCTCGGTGTGCTCGGCGTGATCATGAAGCTCATGTTTCTGTACTTTGACATCGACAAGTGGGTCACGGAACAAGTCACGGCCGAAAAGGGCTGGGAAGGGTACTACCAGTACGCGTCGCTCGGGCCGTCGATCGCGTACTCGATTGTCGTGCTGGTGCTCGATATGAAATATCTCGAACTCGCGACGTGGCTCACAAACTTTGAGAACCACCGCACCGACGCTGATGTACGTACCTATGGACTGTGGCTGTTGAGTTACGTGCGTTGACCTAATTGTCTCTGCTGTGACAGTTTTCGAACGCTCTCGTGCTCAAGCTCGCGTCGTTCTACTTTGTGAACAACTTTGGCTCGCTGTTCTTCTTGGCGTTCCGCTCGCGCGACATGGAGCTGCTCGAGCAGACGCTGAGTTCGCTGCTGATCACGCGTCAGCTGATTGGCAACGTGAAGGAACAGCTAGTTCCGTACTTCACGGCGACG
The DNA here is from genome assembly GCA_023337735.1 of Pythium biforme. NCBI lineage: Eukaryota > Oomycota > Peronosporomycetes > Pythiales > Pythiaceae > Pythium > Pythium biforme. The sequence continues at coordinate 37,725 of JAADXJ010000089.1, read as the reverse complement.
TCGTCGCTCAAGGCCGAGGCCGGTAAGATCGCCAAGGAAGAGCACGTTAAGGAGGCCGTGCTGAGCAAGGTCGATGCCGAGCTGCTGTTCCCGACCTACGATGGCACGTTCGACGACTACCTCGAGCTCTTTGTGCAGTTTGGGTACGTATCCACGGCTGACAAAGACTTCTCGTGCTTTGTGCTAACTGTACGTGTGCTGTGATCCACTGTAGTCAAGTGACTCTTTTTGCATCGGCGTACCCACTGGCGGCGCTCTGGAGTCTCACCAACAACATCATGGAAATCCGCAGCGACGCATTCAAGCTGTGCGCTAGCTACAGACGCAGCCGCCGCATCCCGAGCGCCGGCATTGGCACGTGGTTCTACGCGTTCAATGCGCTCGGCTACATGTCCGTGATCACCAACTGCGCGATCATCGGGCTCCACTCGGGTCTGCTGGACAAGCTCTTCCCGGCGCTGTCGTTCGCTGGCATCCTAATCGCCATTGGCGCCTTCGAGCACTTCATGATTGGCATCAAGGTCTGCATTGAGCTGCTGGTGCCCGACACACCGACGAGCGTGCTGGAGGCGCAGCGCATGGAGCGCGCCGCGCTCCGCAAGAAGGCGATCCTGCAGGCCGAGCTCTCGTCGCGGAAGCTTGTGCTGGAGGTGGAGCAATCGGAGGCGCGCATGTCGATGGACTCGAGCGCGAGCAGCGACGTGGATAGGAGCGCGAGCCGCGAGAAGATGATCGAATGGCTGCGCCAGGAGAAGGAACGTCGCAACAAGTTGGAACAGGAGGTCAAGACGCTCAACGACCTGTATATGGGCTGGATCCGCGAGGAGCAGGAGAAACGCAAGACGGCCGAGGCCAAGGTCGCGGAGCTGCTGAAAGAGTGAGTGTAGCGGGTCACCGTGGCTGTCCGTTGCGATATCTCTCTTGTGGTTCTGACGCTGACTGGAGATTTCTTGTGGTGGTGGTTGCAGGGCCGAGAAGCCAGAGCCTGCGGACGTCGCCAAGGCGCATTGAGCTTGAGGAGCTGCCCGTGAAAGTTGTCGGCGGCAGGAATGTTGGTAGCTTCGTTTCAGAATGACGGTGTATCTGATTGGCTGAAATCCTGATTCGTCTCTGCGTCACAATGGGACGACGTGTGTGTAACCTACGCCAACTTGGCGGCCAAGGGGTTACGCTTTTGTTGCGAGCTGGACAATTCGTGGGTTTCCATCATCGCCCAGACCTACAAAACCCGGCCTGTTTCTTTGTCAATGGTTATCTGGTTTATGACGGGTCGGGTTGGACCCGCGTGGTCCGGGTTTCGCGGGTGGGCACGGGCGGTTCCTTCCGTTGTGTCAGTCAGCTCTCTGGTCCGCGCGCGGAGCGGGAACTAAAGTGTGCTCGCTCTGTGTATCGCGCGATCGAAGGAAACCTGAAAAGCGAGGAAGGAACGACCGTCCCTCCTCCCTCCCCCTCCGCTCGCCTCGACCTTGTCCGCTCCGCTCCGTTCGCGCCGCCACCAGCACTTCGTATCCGTTCTCTGCGAAGTCACTTCCCCTCCCCTCCTCCTCCTCCTCCACTATCTCCCCCTTCGTCCTCCGCCACCATGTCCATGAGCCAGAGCGACCTCGACCGCCAGATCGAGCAGCTTAAGCGATGCGAGTACCTCAAGGAGTCCGAGGTCAAGGCGCTTTGCCAGAAGGCACGCGAGATCCTCGTGGACGAGAGCAATGTCCAGCGCATTGACGCACCCGTGACGGTGCGTTTGAATACCCTGGTGTAACGGAAGACTTGGAATGACGGGTGACTGACGCTTTGGGGTACTCTTGTAGATCTGTGGTGACATCCACGGCCAGTTCTACGACCTCAAGGAGCTCTTTAACGTCGGCGGCGAGTGCCCGGAGACCAACTACCTGTTCATGGGTGACTTTGTTGACCGCGGCTTCTACAGTGTCGAGACGTTCCTGCTGTTGCTCGCGCTCAAGGTGCGCTACCCGGACCGCATCACGCTTATCCGAGGCAACCACGAGAGCCGCCAGATCACACAGGTCTACGGCTTCTACGACGAGTGCCTCCGCAAGTATGGCTCCGTCAACGTGTGGCGCTACTGCACGGAGATCTTCGACTATTTAAGCCTGTCCGCGATCATCGAAGACAAGATCTTCTGTGTGCACGGCGGTCTCTCGCCCTCGATCAACACGCTCGACCAGGTACGTTGCGCTTCTGTTGGGCCAGTTGAACATGAGCCATAGACTAACGCTCGCTATGTGTCCTGTACGCGTAGATCCGCATCATCGACCGTAAGCAGGAAGTCCCGCACGATGGCGCCATGTGCGACCTCATGTGGTCCGACCCGGAGGACATTGACGGCTGGGGCCTGAGTCCGCGTGGCGCCGGCTACTTGTTCGGTGGCGACGTCGTCGAAAAGTTCAACCAGACGAACGACATTCAGCTCATCTGCCGTGCCCATCAGCTCGTCATGGAAGGCCACAAGTCGATGTTCAACAATGCTCTCGTTACTGTCTGGTCGGCGCCCAACTACTGCTATCGATGTGGCAACGTTGCGGCCATCTTGGAGCTCGACGAGAACCTTGAGCAGCGCTTCAAGGTGCGTGCTTGTCCCTCTTCCTCTGTATCGTGTCGAGTTCTCACGATGTGGTGTATCTGATCTACAGATCTTCGAAGCGGCTCCGCAAGATGCACGCGGTGTGCCGGCCAAGAAGCCGGCGCCTGACTACTTCTTGTAGACGCATGGTGGTGGTGAGGTCTGTCGACGACCGCTTTGCCGTGCCGCATGCAAGCCGTCCGTGCACGAGTCGGGATCGCCGACGTCCTCGCACCCCCATTCGATAGTAGTGACCCCACGTCGCCGGCGCCAGGATCCAAAGCCGCTCACCCTCAAAACCCGCATCCGGGTGGCAAGGGGGAACGACTCGCCGCGCGCGCAAATATACTGTAGTCGCCAAGTGGAAAGAAAAACAACAAGACCCCGTTCGTATTGAGACCTTCCGATCGAACTCATTTTACATCGAAAGGAGACCGTTGCGTTAAGTTCGTGTCGACGATCCAATGCGAACTTAGTTGTCGCACCAACTCACCTTGGAGGGGCGGCACAATTGAAGTTTCCTTCTCCCAACAGCAACCATGCTGCGCGACTGGAGCGACGAGTGGAAGAATGCGCGCCTGGCGCTCGAGCTGCGCGGTGAGGAGCTCTTCCAAGGTACGTAGTGCACAGACACGCGTCATGCTGGTTCTTTTACGGCGTCTAACGGTTTCGGACGCCAGGAGAAACGCTAAGCGTCGTGATCCGCGCGACCGTATCGCTGGATATAACGTCCGCGGGTGGTTCTTTGGACGCGGCCGACACACCGCAGTCGGAGGTGTCAATGTCCGCCGACGAGGCGCGCGCGCTCGCGCTCGAGAAGCTGGAGGCGCGCTGGCGGCGCCATTGCGACGGCGCGCTTGTGGACCTCAAGGTCGTCGAGCCGGCACCGGGCAAGCAGGACAAGTTTGTGCAGCAGCTTCAGCAACAACACGCCTCTGGTGGCGCCGTGGTAGGTTCCGCAGCGATCGCCACGCATGCGCAGCAGCCCTCGGCTCCGCGCTCGACGCTTTTCCATCAGGAGTCGCGACTCGTGTTGCTGCCGTTGCGGCAGGAAGACGTAGCCCCGACGACCAAGCCGTCGACGGTGCGCGTCACGCTCGAGATGCGCTGCGAGTGCACGCTGCGCGTGCGCGCTGAGTTCTGGCACCGTCCGCTGTCGCTAATTGCGCGCGCCAGACCCAATGCGTTCCGTGACGCAAAGGGTGACATCGAGATCGCCACGGCTGTGCAGCCACTGACGTCGATGCTGCTGAACGAGTCGTTCACGCGCACCCACATCTTTGGGCTCCTGCGTGAACAGACGGCTGAGCCGCCCAACCTTACCCGACGTGTCGAGCACAAGCTACGTGTTGCCAAGCCGCTCGTACTGAAGATGGAAACCAAGTTTGCGAGCGACAACCGCGTCGTGATCATCGCGCGCGCGACCAACACGCACGACGCGTTGGGCCTCCGCGTGCTGGACCTCCAGCTTCACATCAACCAGTTGGCTGATTGTGGGAGCAATGCGAGTAGCACGAACAGAAGCGCCCAGTATCGCGTGACCAAGGCACCGACAGAGGGCTTCCCTGTTGATCTGCAGCCTCACGAGCAGTACAACTTCGTCTTCATCGTCGAGCCCACCGCAAGTGGTCCGACCGCGTCTGGGCTGTCTATCTCTAGCGCTTCCCAAGCGAGCAGTCTCAACAGTCAGCAGTCGCTGCTCACCCTCAGCTGGGAGACAATTCTGGACTCGGACCAGCCGCGGCTTACAGCCCCGTTGCTTCAGCCGATCACGGAACACCACACAATTCTCTGGTCTCCGCACCCTCACCGCTTCGCGACCCACGCGAATAGTACTCCAGCGGCCGAGTTGCTCGAGTTTCTACCAAGTCATCCACCACTCGTCCCGGCGATGGGGCTAGCGGACGCAACGCCAGACACCCCAGCTCCTGCAATCTCGATCGTGCGCCGTGGAGATCGCTCGTGTCCGCTCGCTGTGACGCTTGCGCCATTGCACACGTCGTCTCTCGACTCTACCAGTCACCAAGTCGGCGTTGTGGAGACAATGTGCGTCGTCGTGGCGAACCGCTCCAGCGACGGCACCGAATTCGACCTCTCACTCGTCGTGCCTCCTACGCAGTCCACGCGCTGGTCGTGGGTCATGTTCGAAGCCTCACACCATCTGGGGTGAGCACGCTTGCACCCAGTATTCCATGCTCATCAACTGATACATGTTCTACTGTGTCTCAATAGTCGCCTTCGTCCAGGGACGATCATTCGGAAGAGTCTACGTCTCGTGTTCCTGCGCCACGGCCGCTCCGACCTCAACGCAATCCTTCTCTACGATCACATCTCCCGCACGTGGTTCATACCACCGTCGCCATCTTCATCCAGCGCATGGGAAGTCTACGTGCATCCGTAAGTACAGTCCGCGGGATGCGTAGGTGACAGTGCCCGTTTCTGGGCACCTTCCAGGAACTTTTTTCCATGAAACTGAGTTGAGTATCCACATACCGGTACCGGTACAGCCCTTGACACTGGAAGCGGGACGGCGCGTGCGGCGCGCGTTCTCGGTTCAGTGCAAATGCACCACTTGCTTCGAAACGGCCCGCGTCAGCGGCGGTTCGATCGACGGAGCCGCGCTGTCTGACTTGTTCTGGCGAGTGCCGCTGCATTGATTGGGCGGAGACCGGTGTGTACCGTAGAGCCGTCGGTGGTGGGTGAGAAGGCCGCAGAAGCGAGCGAGAAGGCAACGGGCAACGGGGGGAGGCTGATCCCGAAAAACACGGTCTTTGCATTCGTCAGCGGTCGGCGGGACACGAGGGGGAACAACGCCAAGCGGTGGCGTTCGGTGCGCTGTGGACAACCCGCCATCCTATCTCCCCGCGATTCCGCATCATGGCCACCCGAGCGGTCAGCGCTGCTGGCGGCTGCAGCTCGTCGAGCGAGTGCTCGTCCTCGCGCCTCACGGACATAGCTCCGCGCGAGACGTGGCTCTGCCGCTCAACACTTGGTGCCGGATCCGATAGCGAAGGCGACCTCTGCTCGGACAGTAACGATGGGGATGGGGATGAAAGGGATGAAACGGGCCGCATACGTAGCAGTGAAAACGATGAAGCGAAGAAACCAAAGGTAGGCGACGGCGGCGACGACAGTGGGCAAGAGAGGCGCTCACGACGACGTTCACAAGACACAGCTCCGACAGTGATGAAGCCAACCCACGCACGGTCTCGAAAGCTCACTCTCGGGAGCCACTTGGATGTGGCTCGCACCCACGCGTTGCGCAAGCTACTCCAGCCGCTGCCTCAGACACCGTTGGCGACTGCGTCTCTGCCTCCAACGCCGCATGCAAAAGCCGATGACAAGATGAAGCGCACGCATCAGCCCCTCGCAGTGAAGAGGCACGTGGTCTCGAACGGTAGCGACCACGACAAGAGGAAACAGGAGAAGCGAGACGGTCGGGGCGACTCTCACTTGACGATCTACATGCATTACGAGCGAGAGCCAGGGTTCGGACAGTCTCCCAGGCGGCTAGCAGTGTTTGCGGTGCGCCACGTCGGGAGCGTCTACGTCGCGTTGTTTCTGAGCACCGCGTGCGTGCACTGCGTGTCGTTCAACGTCAGCCCGGCGCTCCGGCGGCTCTTTCGGATCGAGACGCTTCCCGTTGGGCTCTGCATCGTCGTCGCATGGACGATTCTGGGCCTTTTGAATTGCCTCGGGGCGTGGGTGGGGCGTCAAGGTGATCGAGTCATGCTGCTGCGGAGGCTTTCGTGGGTGTGGATCGCGGCCGTCGTTCTGCTTCAACTCGCAAAGGTGTTGCCCGTCACGTCCTGGTTCGCCAACGCGCTGCTCGGGATCGGGTACTTCGCGGCGGTCACCGCACACGGACTCAGTATACCCAGTACGATCGCGGTCGGCGCGGAAGTTGTCGCGGCCAAAGCCACGGCAAGCTACCACCAACACGACGAAGACTCGGCGCACAGGCGGCAGGAATCGGTGGACGCTGCCATTGGTGCCTTTATCACGTGCGGGTTCGGTGTGATCCTGGCGGCGTCCAGCTTGGTCCAAGCCTTTTACTTCGCGGGCGTCGAACTGGAGCTGGCTTCAGGAGAAGACGTGCTCGTACTCCGGAGCCGTCCCACCGTAGCCATCACCATCCCTTGCGGGACGCTGTGGCTCGGGCTCCTCGTCACATTCCTCTTTCAGTCACGGCATCACTATGTGCCGTCCGACGCAAATGCGTCTGCTACCGAATCGAGCTCGTCGCTTTCATCGCGTCCAGTAGGCGCAACGACTATAGAGACACGAGCTCGCAATGCTCTCGAACGGAAGCTCGCACGAGGCGAATTCCAAGATTTCGCCACTCGCGAAGAGGAGTCTACTACCAAGCCGACGAGCTTAGGCCTGCGGCACTGGTCCCAACTCGCGCGTCGGTCTGTTGCGCTCCTGGCGTTGGGGTTCTTCACGCTGTTGCTTCTCACCGCCGTTGGCGCGGCCCTCGTCGCACCGACCGCCACGGACCATTCGTCACATGTCTCCGTGCTCGTGCATCTCGTGATCTTTGCGGTGCTTTCGGTCGGCTGGGTCATGACCATGCTTCTCAGCGCGAGCCAGCTCGGACCGTCGCCGCGGAACAAGCTGTACGGCCACATTGAGGATCTCATGGCCGTGCCACTGCTTCCGTCTCGGCATCAACTGTTCGTCCTCGTCGCGCTGATCTGTCTCGGGAGCGCCGCCGCTCTCGCGGCCTTTGTGCGTGCCCAGCTCTACTCGACGCTCTTCATCCAAACGTGCCAGCAGCGTCGTCCGCATGACGCCGCGGTTCTCTATGATCCAAACGTCCTGGGCGCGTGGGTCGGGCTCGCGTCCGTGCTGCTGCTTCCATTGCTCCACTTTGCGCTCCGCCGCGCCAAGAAAACTGCGTCCCCGCGTGTGTCTGCTGCTCGACGGGTCGTGCTTGGCGTCCTGCTCTACCTCATTGCGATCTTCCTGTCGAGTGTCGTGGAACTGTATCGCCGCGCGTCGCAGTGGCCGACGGACCAGGTCGTCGCGAACCCCGATGCGGCCGGATGCAACAAGACCCATCCGTCCAACTTTACCGTGCTCTGGAGCGTGCCCCACTTGGCCGTGCTCTCGCTCGCCGACGCCGTGTTCCGCGTCGGCGCCGCCGAAGAAGCCCATGCGCTGACGGCGCCGCTGGACTGGCTGGGCGTCGCGCACGGCGTGCTCGCGCTGGCGGACAGCGTCGGCTACGCAGCGGCGCTCGCGCTGACCAAGACCCTGTCGCCGTGGCTCTACCACGGGAAAACAAGCGACCTCGTGCTCCTCCTGCTGCTCATCACGACGATCGCGTCGCTCTCGTATGCGCTGACCAAGCGGCTCGCTGACCACGTCCACGCGAGTCGGCGGCCGCGGCCCCGTGCCAGCGACGACGACGACAGGAGTAGCAGCGACGACGCGGCCGACGAGCGCGCTCTCGTCGCTGAAGACGAGCGTTTCCGTTCGCGTGATGGCGACGCTGCCGGGCGGAAAGAAGCCCAGCGCGTCGCCCAAGCCGAACGCGACCGAATCGAGACCGTGTTCTCTTCCCCGTCGCGGCTGCGGCCCAGTGCGCGCTCACTCAAGGTCGACCGCGCCGATCGATGATGCCTCGCTTACCACATCACATCCCCTCGTGTCATTTCTCCTGCTCCGAGTCGAATCACACGACAGAAATCCACAAGCCCCAAAACATGCAAAATCAAATCCACTCTTCATGGCCTCGTCTTCTACCTAGTAGTACTTAGTATACATCTTGTTACAGCCACGGACACCACGTCGGGTACATCTCGCGCTGGCGCTCCGGACTCGTGGCAATGTCCAGCAGCTCGCGCACGCTCTTGCCGCGCTGCGAGTCCGTCTCCTTCTTGAGCGAGACGCCGCGGATCCGCTCGAGCACGAGGCTCACGTTCGCGTCCACGCGCTGCTGCACCTGGCTCTCGAGACGCCGTTGGCGCTGCTGCTGCTGCTGCTGAGAATCGCCACCAGAGGCCGAGGCAGCGGACGCCGCGACCTGTGTGAGCCGCGTCTTGGACGCGTGCCAACTGAGCAGATCGTCACGGAAAAAGAGGCCCAGTTGGTTGCCCAGCAGGTCTTCCTCGCCCATGAGCGCCTCGGCCGTCGCGGCCATGACCACGCTAAAGGGCCCATGGACACCGGGCCGCGTGACAAAGTTGTGCAAGTTGCGCGTGAGCCGGAAAGGCATGGACGTCGAGGCTTCCAAGAGTCCGCTGCTCGCGTACCCGGGTCTCAGCTCGGCGCTCACGACGCGGGCCGTGCGCCGCGAAAACAGCACGCGGTGCGGCGCACGGTCGCCCACAAACAGCACGTACGAGAGCAGCGACGACAGCGCGAGGTGCTTGGTAAACTCGCTGCGGAACTGGAAGTACGCGTCCGCGTGGGCCGAGATCTGAAACACGTACTTGGCCAGCAGCGTCTCGGGCACATGGGACGCGCACACTTCGTCAAACGCGCGCGCCTTGGCCAGCGCGAGCTGCTCGTCCTCTTGCTGCGGCGACATGGGCTCGTTGTCACCACTGCCACTTCCTGTACCGCTGCGCGCGGCTGCGTACGCCTCGCTCACGCGCTGCCGGTAGAGCTCAATGGGAAAGTCCGGGTCGCGGTCCGCGGCGCGGCACTCCTGGTCGTAAATCTCGCCAAGCGTCACAAAGTCGCGGCTGTCCTCGAGCAGGCGCACGCGCGGCGTGAGCGGGATGATCTTGGGCACGTGGAACACGGCGTTGCGCTTGCGGGTCTCCTTGTGGCGCAGCAGCAGGCGGTTGAGCAGCAAGTACATCTGGGCCATGCGCTCGTCCGTGCGCGTCGTGTGGGTCATCGCGTACTGCACCAGAAAGCTGTACGTCGTGCCGTCGCTGCCGCCCATCGTGAGCCGCCGCTGCGTGTAGCCACTGCGCAGCAGCACGTCCACGTCGTTGTCAAAGTACTGGATGCGCGCGTGGAGGTCCTTGATGGGTTCGCTGTCGGCAATGTACTGGCCGGGCACTTCCATGTTGGAGCTGCTGAGCTCCATGAGGAACCGGCTGCAGTGCTCGAGCCGCAGCGTGCCTTGGCTGTGACTACTAGGACTGCTGGTACTGCTTCCCGACTGCTGGTTCTGGATGCGCGCCTGCAGCAAGTTGCGCCACTTCTTGAGTCGGTCCATCATCTCAAACAGCGTCACGTGTTCTTCCTCGTGAAGCCGCGCCGCCGACGCCACTGTGGACGCGTCGGGCGCGAAGTCGGCCTCGAACGCCGCCTTGAACTCGCTCACAAACTCCATGTACTTTTCATTCTTCTGCTGCTGCTGCTGCACCTGTGGCGCGCCGACGCTGCTGCTCGTGCTCGGCGGCGGCACGGAAACCGCAAACAGCTTGCGACACACTTTTTCGAGCGCCGCGCGCAGCATGCGCGGCACGAGCTCGCGCTGCGACAGCCGCGGGAGCTGGTAGCACTTGAGCAGTAGCGAGTGCACGGCCGTGAGCAGCTCTTCTTCGGGCTCGGGGCGAAACTTGGTGATCATCTCTTCGAGCACACACTCCATCTCAAACGTCAGCGAGTCGTGCGTGCGTCGCAAAAAGTTGAGCAAGTCTTCCGTGTACTGCACGGGACCAAGCTCGGGCTTTGCCGACGACGTCGACGACGACGACGACGACGACGATGCCGCGTCGCCACCACCACCGCCGGCACCCAGCAACAGCCGCTCGCGCCAAGCGTCCACGGTCAGCACTTGGCTCAGCGCCACGCCAAACGCCGTCGGCGTCGGCCGCGCAGGCGCCACGAGTCCTGGGATCTGCTGCACGTGGCTCAGCGGCATCGTCGATGGCACCGCGACGACTTGACCGGCCTTAGTGCGGTAGTACACGGCGTTGCTCCCGTACGTCGGCGTGCCGGGTCCGCCCCCTACCGACGTCGACGCGCTGCCGTTGCCAGACGACGAGGGCGTGGACGGCGCCGACGACTGGCGGTCGCCCATCTGCGCCATCGAGTTGTCGCGGTTCTCGAGGAAGAACGCGCGCATCGTGTAGTACAACGCCTGTGGGAACTTGGCCGACAGTCCGCGCAAAAGCCCGCGAATCTGCGGCGCCTCGGGCCGCCCGAGCGCCATGAGTAGCTGCGGGATCCACACGATCCAGATCCAAATCGGCAGCTGCTTGCCGTGGGCCTCAAACGACTGGATGAGCACGCCGCGGTGGTCGTCCATGCTCAGCAGCCACAGCACGCGCGCGATCATGAGCCGCGCAGCGTTGCAGCGGTGGTGGATCGCTTGCAGGTAGCACGCGATGGTCTGCGACGCGAAGCTGAGCTCGCGCGAGTGGCTGTTGTTGCTGCTGTTGCTGCTGCTGTTGCTGCCGCGCCCGGACGACGCCAAGAAGAGCCGGTAGCAGTAGTGGCCCCACGAGAGCCAACCTTTGCCGTAGCTGTCACAGATCTGGAGGCAGTGCGAGAACGTTTGGTTCGCTTCGTTGCTGTTGCCCATGGCTTCGAGAAAGAGCGCCTTCAAGCGGAACATCTCGGCCTTCTGCCGCAGACTGAAATAGTCGAGGTTCGTATTGTTGAGGATCGCGAGCCCGCCCGTGTACTCGCTCGAGCTCTCGTAGCAGATGCTGACTTGCTCGCGCAGCTTGGAAAAAGCGTCCTGCACGTCCATGGCGGGGATCGTGTACAGCTTGGAGAGCGCGCCGAGACACACGTCGGGCAGGTGCTGCTTGCGCGCTGTGTGAGCCAAGCGGATGACCGACCACGGGCTGTCGTGCATGCACGCGAGCATCTGCGCGTCGCTCCATGAGAACGTGTTCTTCACGACCTGGAACATGTGCGAGCGCCACGTGAGGATGTCGTCCCACATGAGAATGGGTTCCCACTTGTTCGGCAGCCGCTCGCGCCACGTATTGATCGACGGCTTGAGGTTTGGCAGCGTGTGGAGCTGGCTCGCGTGCTTGATGTCGCCCATCATCTGGATCGACTCCTTGACTTCGACAAACTGGTGGAACAGGTGCAGCAAGCCGACGTGCGACTTGCCCAGCACACGCGGCAGTCCTTGCCACTGGAACAGCGCGAGCTCTGCGGTTTGGGCTGCCAGCGTGTCGATCGACGCACGCTTCTCCGAGTCCAGGATCGCGATGTAGAGCCGTTGAAGCCGTGTGTGGGGGCACGCGCCACCCAAATCCACGGCCTGCGCCGACACCGCCGAGGACGCAGACGACGCTGTGGACCCCGACGCGCCGCCCTGGGCACCCATGCTGACATTCAGAAGCTGCTTGGCACCGTTCCAGTCACCGCGCTTCCACACGCAGTCGAGCAGCAAGTCTTGGTTCTGGGTCGCCTTGGCAAAGTCGTGCATGAGCTGCCACTGGCACAACTGCTTGGCGCACGCGACCCAGCGCTCTTCCCAGAGACGCAACTCAAACAAGTTCACATCGTCCATACTCACACGGCCACTTTGCGCTTTCGAAAGCGCCTTGAAGTACTCTTCCTGGGCTTCGTGGACGCACCCCAGTGCCTCCAGCACGAGAGCTGACCGCGTCTCCGGTTGCGCAATGTGCTCCAAGCTGAGGCCGACACGCAAATCGTCGTCGTTCAATGTCTTGTAGATGGAGCTGAGCGCTTCGATCCACCGCAGACGACTCTCGACGCTCAGTGACGCGTTCTCGACTTGGAATTCGCACATGCGCGCGGCCGAGCTCCAGACGTCGTAGGCGCTAGCCAGGTGCAGCACGAGCTCCGGCGTGAGCACGGGCGCCGTCGGCGACACGGCCACGAGCGACCGCATGAGCGTTTGCACCACGTTCACGCGTCCGCGCGGCGGACTGCTGTGGAGCAGTGGCACATAGAGATCCCGCTTGTTGAACTTGGAGGACAGCATCTTCGATAGCTGCGAGGTCACCTGCGACTGCTGCAGCGTGGACAGGCGTTGCCACGTGTCGCTGAAGAGCTGCATCCACAGCTCTTCGGCGATTTCGACATCCACATGCGCCAAGTACCGCAGCGACTGCAGCAGTTGCAGCTGCGACGACGACGACGACAGCGAGGGCCGCCGCCGCTTGGCCATACTGGTGGAAGACACATTGCTCGTTGCTGCCGAGAGCAGGGTCTCGACAGCGACAGCCACCCAATAACGTGACCCGCATGCCTGCCAGTCCTGTCGTAGCACAAGCAGAAGTCTCTCCGTCGAAAGCGGCGTTGAGTCAGCGGCGGGCGCGGACGACGATGCTGAGGATCCCGACTCGTACAGGTACGTGAGAAACTTTTCACGAATCTCCGGGTCCGGTGCGAGCAAGCCCGTCATAAAGTGCGTGGTCAGCGAATGGCTTTGTGTGAGCGAGGGGCTGATGTGGAAGTACGAGTGCTTGACTTCGCTCGTCGGGTCGCACAGCTTGAGGACGAGCTGGTAGTACTCGTCCCACAGCGGCAGCGACGCGACCTCGTGCAGTCGATCGAATGTCGTCATCTTGGTCAACAGCGCCATCTTGTCCTTGGCCGTGATCATGTTGGCCGTCACCGTTGTGGTATGTGGCGCAGTGATCGACTCACTCACAATCCGCGTGATTTGCAAAAGCAGCGGAATATTCGTCGAGCTTTCCAGACAGTGCACCAAAAGATTCGTGTAGACGCGGCGGTGGTCTCCGCTCGTGAGCGAGCACTTGGACAGCAAGTTGAGCGACACAATCAGCAACTCGACCGCTAACTTGTGCGTCAGCAACCCAGAGGCTGCAGCGGAAGACGTCGCGACCGTGCCGTTGGCCGCACTCGCTTGGTGGGCAGCGATTGCCTTCTTCTTGAGACCCGACGAGGCCGCCGCTGCCTTCGCCGGAGCCCCAGTGGAAGCCGTGCCCGACGTTTCCTTTTCGCCCGCTGAGCCAATGCTTTGCTTCTTCTTTTGCTTCTCGCTCGGCTCCTTCTTCTTCAGCTGCCGCACCACGTTGTTCACCGACAAAGAGGAGCGTCCGTTCAGCATCTGATGCCATTCCTCTGTAATCGCGAGTGACGGTGTCGCCATCACCCGGTGGCGAGTCATGCTGTCGCTCAAGGAAGACGCATCCTGCGACAACGCTGAGGAACTCGTGCCACCGGCAGATCCACTCGCAGGTACAACGCGGTTCGCCACACTGCTAGAAGCAGTTGCCGAGGCAGCTACCGCCGCATGAAGCAAGTGTTCGCGGGTGAAAAACTGCGCGAGCTTGAGCAAACTTGGCGCAAAATGGTCCGCAAAGTCCGGTGCAGCCTCGCACAGCGACGCAAGCAAACGCAACGTGGTCTCGCCAGCGAACACAGACGACGCGATGCTGCCCGTTCGACTCGCCTGGGCTGCGGCTAGAGCCTTGACCTTGAGGGACGCAGCCGAATCTCCTCCTGTCTTCTGCCGCTTCGCCGCGTTTGCGCTTCCCAACGCTGGCGAACCCGTGGTAGACGACGTTGCCGCCTCCAGGGGCGTCATCGCGGTCTGCGCCTGGCCAGACTTTGGCTCTGTCTTAATGCCTGCCGGAGACGATGTGGCTGTTGCGGCTCCGCTACCAGTTGTTGCAGTCGACCCACCACTTTGCTTCACCTTTGCCTTCTGAGTCCCACCAGCAGAGGTCGCCGAGCCGGTGTTCGAAGGCAAAGACGACAGGAATTCTTGTTGCAGGGTCGCCGCACTTTGCAAGCGATCATTGAGAATCTCCTGGAGCCACGGGTAGAATTTACACGCGACAAGCTCTTGCGAGGCCCGATTCGGCGGATACAGCTAGGATATCAAGTAGCACACGTCAGCATCAGTTCGGATTGTCCGAGAGTACCAGCAAAATAGAAACGGACCTCCACCATGCGCCGCAAAAACGTGGTAAGACCCGCCTGGATCTCAGCATTCGGTCGATCAAAGCACGGCTCCAGCAGCTTCATGACACGCGGAGCGTACTGCACGACGTACGGGATCGCACGAGTCGACTTCGTCACGACGTCTGGCGTTATCAGCGAATTGAGAATGCCGAGCACAGCATCCAAGATCGCCAATGAAGACAACGGGGCGCCCTTTGGCACCGCAAAGAATGTCGGCATTGTTGGGGGCGGCAGCGACACGGGTGCACCGACCGCTCCACCGCTCTGCATGAGCTGTTGCTGCTGCTGTCGGATAATCGCCTCGGCCGTGACCGCAATCAGCTTATCAAAGTACGAGAAACGCACTGTCGCCGACGGCCACAGTCGTAGCGCCTTATCGAAAAGGTCCCCACACGTCTTTGAAAGCCGGCTTGTCTCCTGCTTGTCGGCGGACGCAAGCGCGAAGCGGAATGCAAAGTTGATCACGAGGTCAACCATGGGTGCATTGAGTTCAAAGTCGTCTTCGGAGAACGCCCCTTTAGACGAATTGGTTGGACTGGATGCGACGAGGGCACCGCCACTGACGGACGCACTCACACCCACAGCACTTGCTTCCACCTGCTCACTATTTCCATTGCCTGAGAACACTTTGCGCCGCTTCTGACTTGGTGACTCACTCTCGCTTTTGGCTTCTTCGTCTCCTGTCTCGTTGGCCGCCCGTCGCTTCAACAGCCCATCAGCTGCCCCTGGCGTCGTTGGTCGCGATGCAACACGCTCACGCCGCGTTTGCTCCCAAGCAATGATCAAATCCACAATGTTGACCGCGAGTCGACGGTTGTCGGGCGTGCTACTCGGCGGAATCGCCAGTCGGTTCAACGAGTTCACCATCAGCGGCACAAACTGTCCACGGAACGGGTAAAACAGCGCTGGATGCCGCACGATCAAGAACCAAATGTGCACGAGCTGGCCGAGCAAATGTCCTTCTTCGTACGCAATCTTCTTGGTCCACTTGATAGCCTTGATGAACTCGTTGGGCGGCAGCCGCGACGGCAGTGCCGGGAGCAGAATGTCAAACGCCTTCCGCACGAGGAACCGTGCGTCCATTTCATGGGTTCGCAACAGCGCAACGTACACTTGAAGCACAATCTTTGGCGGCGTGTCGTAGACCGAGATGAATCGACAAACGTTGACGTACGCCCACAGTTTTGACGTCAGATCGTGAGCCTTGAGGTGGTTCCATGCAAACTTGATCACTTCCTTCCGGTGCTCCGTGACATACTTGCTCATATGTTGGATGAGCAACGTGCCCAACTTGAGTAGTTCGATCCGCAAGGTCAAGACCGCATCGCTCGGCAGCGCCGGTGTGGACGCATCTTTGCTCGCCAAGATCTCGCGCAACATCCACTGGACCGTGTCGGCGTCCATCACCTCAACGTTACTCACCGCCGGGTCTTCAAATGATGTGTTCAACACAGGCATGATCAGCAGCTGCATCGCGTGCACCTTGAGCTCGTCGTTCGTCGTGGGATCACGCAGCATCCGAAGAAACAGTCGAACGACGTTGCGCTTGTTTGCTGGCGAATACTTCCGAGCGACTTCCTCCAGGTAGAACTGCTGCAAGAAGCTGAAGTCGAAACTCGACGAACGATGCAAAAACGCGCTGAGCAGATCGAGCAGCACTTGCACGTCGTCTTGCTTGGCGCGGCAATAGGTCACGAGAATCTTCACGAGCAATTTGGACTCGTAATGGTATCGAATCTGGAGTCGCTCTTGAGCCAACAGTCGCTGGACGCGCGACGGAGATCGCCACAGTTTCCGGAGACAATCCACTAGCACAGGCTGCGTTGTGAGCCATGTCGGATGGAGCTTGCAAATCGTCCGAACCAACCGGAGACCCTGATACAGCAACTCCAACGCCTCCTGCTGCGCCTTTGACGTGAACGGTGCGACTGTCGTCGTCGCCCCGGATACTAATGCGGAGCCGGACGGTGTCGTGGGCAGAGACGTCAACCCGGCCGCCAAAGAAGACTGCGCGCGAGCAATCTTGGCCTGAGCCTGCGCTTTGGCGCGGTGCACGTAAGTCGCCTGTGCCTGCTTCGCCTTTTCTTGTGCTTGGATCGGCTTGAGGCCCTGCGCGTGAGCCGCGGCAAGCGCCTGCGCGTGGACTTTCTGAGCGTTCACTTGGATCTGAGCGTGGAGCTGTTGCGCCTGCAACTGCGTGACGTGGTGTGGGCTGGCACTTGCCGTGGGCGTACTGGACGTTGAGATCGGACTTGGCAGCGCTGTGCTCGCAGCCACCTGACTTTGCGCCTTCGCGATATAGTCTTTACTCGCGAATTGAGCTTTGGCCTGAGCCTGCACGAGCGACAAACCCTGCGCCTGCGCAGCTGCCAGTGTCTGCGCGTGAAGCTTCTGCGCGTTCGCCTGAATCTGAACCTGAGACTGCACCTTCAATGCCTGCTGCGCATTCACTTGAGCCGTCGCCTTCGCCACGTACGCCGCGCGTGCCTGCATACCGCGTGCTTCAGCGGCACTAGGACTTAGGCCTTGTGCTTGCGCGTTTGCGACGGCCTGGGCGGCAGCCTTGTGTGCATTCAGCTGGATCTGAGCCTGCATCTTGATATCTTCGCTTGATCCGGCCACATCCACTCCCACCGTCGCAGATGCCGCCGTCGGCGTGGTCTTCGTCGCCGATTCGATAGTTGCTGCAGCCGACGCCAATGACGATGTCTTCGATGCTGCCACAAAAGTGGCGGTCATGAGTGACTCAGCGCCGCCTTCGATGAGGAGCACATTGCGCAGCGGTAGCGCCTCCGGCAATTTAATCAGTTCCTGGAACAACGAAGAGTATTTGGACTCGATGAGCTTGTCGCGTTTCAAAAAGAACGCCACTGACGATGCCGCGTAGCGGTTTAAGAAGCGCGTCAGGGGCAGTCGGTACGGCGAGCTCATCTTCCCGTAGCTTCCGTACTTTGGCAGCACGGCCTCCAGCTCGACAACACAGTCCACAAGAGACTCGAGGAAAGACTCATTCGGGGGCAGCAGGTGGAATAGATCGACGATCGCGGCTGCGACGGCGGGCTCTTCTCCGCGCTTCCAAATACCGGCCTTCGTAATACGCTCTGGATCTCGCCACTGCTTGAGATGCTCCAGCAGCTTCTCACCCAGCGTCACGTTGAAGCAGCTGCTCAGGAGCGTCAGAAGACGCGAGAGACCATCCAATAGCGGCAGGTTCAGCTTGCGATAGTCGGCCAGGTTGAGCAACACTGGGCGTAAGCACTGTTGAAGGAGCTCTTTTGGCAAAGTGATCTCCTTGTGTTGCTTGTTCAACTGGATGACGTCGCCCAACGCTTGCTGCGCGCAAGTCACGAGCTCGAGTGGCTGGCGCGTCAAGTACCGAAAGAACACCCCGACAAAACGATTCCGAGCCTCGTGGTGCTGGTTCATCTCATCCGGCGAAGCCAGAAAAGCGGCTCGGAAGAGCCTGACAGCGGCGATTCGAAGTTCACTTGCTTGCGACAACCCGAACGGATACTCCTGTGCCGACACGGGACAGTTGCTGGCATTGCTGCTGCCATTAGTATTTGATGAACCCGCAACCGGTGTAGTCGCATCCGCCGATGGCGCTGCGTCATCGGATATCAAGCGCCAGACGTCCTGAAGAAACGTCATTAGTTCTTTCGTGAGCGGAAAAATGGATGGCTTGATGGACAGAGCGTGCGCCATGGCGTCCACGTAACCAATTCGAATGCCGAACGACAGTGACCGCAATGGGCAGCCCGTGATTTGCTTGCTGATGAGCTGCTGATATGGGAACAGCATCGCCGACTCGGTCGTACCGGTGAACGCAGCGACACGGGCAATACACTGCCGCGCGTACCGTCGCGCCGCAGCCTTCGGGCTCAGGAATTCGACGACGAACATCTGGAAAATCTCTGTCTCTTGGAATGCCGTGCACGACATGAAGTCACCTCGCTTGATGGCGCCACTCGAGAAAGCTTCAAGGTCCATCCCTTTCACTTCACGCGCCTTGTCCACCACAGCGAGTAGAGCGTCACCAGTTTCCACACTCACGGTAGCACTGACTTCCGACGGATGGTCCGATAGCACAAAGAACAACGCCTTCACGATCACGAGTTCGTTCTCATGACAGAAAGGGGCTGCCAACGAGTCGACAAGTAGCCGGAGACCCGTGACACCGCCAAGCTTCACACGCCAGCTCGCTTTGTCGAAGCAGGCGTGCGCAAAGACGTCGCTCAACGTGTGGAACAAAGCACCACCTTTGTACGCAGCTGCTGCAGCGTCGACCTCACCTTCGTAATGAAGCAGAGCCGAGTCCACGACCCGCTGCAAGACTTGCCTCGCGCCGTCAACAACGTGCGCGTTCGGCGAGCTGAGGCCACCGAGAACAGCTTCTGCAAACGTCTGGAAAAACGCCGCTGATCGGCTCTCTTGTGTCATGACAATCGGTGTGCCGTAGCTGGCTTGACGCAAAACTTCAATCCGCTTGGACGTCGCGAGATGGCGCCCCGGAGACAGCCCACGGTTTCCGGGCAGAAGCGACGACGGCTGAAGCGTAGAGAGCGCGGCGAAATTCGGTTCATGGCGGTCGCACACATCAATGACCGTCTTCGTCAACTGCGTGGCCGCCCGCATCAATACTAACGTCGCCGCCTCACCGAAATCGACGTCGTCCATTGTCTCGAAAAGAGTTCGGAGCAGCAACCGGCGTGTCGGTAGCTCGCTCTCCCACACAACGTTTGGACTCGTCGACCCACGCGAGCCGTTCATGGCGTCGTCCTCGTCCTCGTCTTCCTCATCATCTTCTTCATTGTCAACCATCGAGTCATCATCTCCGTCCGTTAGCTGCATCGCGATTGACGCAGCCGAGGAAATCACTTCGAATGCGTAACGCTTGTACTCGAGGATCGATTGCTGCACCTTCACAGCAGCCTGGCGCTCCAGCTCGAGTGTTTTGTCGTCTTTTTCGAGTAGCAGCGACGACGATGAGCCCACACCAGCAGAAGAAACAGACGCCTCGGTAGAGCCACTGGCTGCACTAGCGTTGGCGTTCACAGTGGCAGCACCATTTCCCCCATGGGCCTGGTCATCGTACTCATCCGAGTCACTCAGACGAGCATCCTTGCGCACCAAATGTTCCCATTCGTGCGTGGCCTTTCGATGGTACCGGTGCAAAATCGCGGCAGAGCGGCGCAGCACAACATTCATTTGCAGACCGAGCGTCGCCTTCTTCTTCGCATCCACCTCTTCGCCACTCCACGCGAAGTGAATCACGAGCGCACGTCGGTTCGGCTCCCCAAACGACAAGTCGAGCGGGTCCATCTGATACTGGCGGTTCCGCCCACCGATCTTGCCCAGGATTCGCATCGACAGCTCTCCGTACGGATACGGAGGTGGCAGCAGATGCGTGTCGAGCGCCTCGATAATCTCGGTCAGGAGCCGTTCTTGGGACGTCATGATCGGATACAGGAAATCCGGGTTGAGGTTATCTACCCAAAACTCGAGCGTGCGAAGGCCCAAGTACGCGAGCTCGCCTCTCGACAGGATGGCTCGCACCACGGACTTCATCAGCGACGGTAGGTACTGCAGCAACGAACTTAGCCGCGCAGGAATCGTCAAACACAACTCGAGCAACACCTCCTGCATACTGGGCTTCTGGATGTGCTTTTGTAGCCGCATGAGGGCAGACAAAATACCTGGTAGTAGCGGAAACACTTCCTTGTAGAAATTTTCGTATTTGCCACCCGAGATCGACCGGAACAAAGCTCGAAGTAGCAGTAGATAGTTGTCCGGGTGCTTGGTGAAGGTCGCTTCTTTCAAACACGATTCGATGATGGTGCGCAGGTGTGGGAACAACGCTGACTCGTTCGACTTGAACAAAGTGACCGAGCCAAACACAATCTTGAACAGTCGCAGCACAATGGATGCACGGTGCACTTGCTTCACGACGCGCATGCGCTCAAAGCGAAGCGAGTTCATCTCGATCAATTTGTCCTCCCGCTTCATGTCGGGCGCGTCCCCCTCGGCGGCGACACTCAAATCCTTCATTTGCGAGATCAAAAACTTGAGCAAGATCTCGGCAAACCAACAGCTCACATTCGAATTCGCGAGGAAATGCTGTGGTACCGTCAGGATCGCGTGGTCTTGCAAGATGCATTCGTACAGGAGATCCATGTTCGCGATGAACAGGTCGCGGAAATCTGGAGCGTCAAGCACAGTGAAAGCACCGGCAAAGTGGTCGAGCATCTGCTTTTCCTCGGCTAAAGTATTCTCCGACAGCGTGTAGAGAATGAAACACCTTAAGCCATTCTGCAGCACGCGCGCGATCAGCTTCCGCTCGTCATCGGTTAGCGGGTACGCGTGAGTGCTCGTATCGTCCGCACTCGTCGACCCCGCGCTTGATGGACGACTGGAAACACCACTCAAATCGGCCACGGGCTGGAGACCCGCTGAAGTAGAAGTGGCTGTGCTGGCTTCGTTACCACTGCCACTTGTCGCCGCGGCATCCATGGAGGTCAGGTCTTTTGCGTGCGGGTTACGGTAGTTGGCAGTACACCAAATGACAGCACGCACGCCCAAGATCATGGTGCGCAGTAGCGATTTGACATCGCGGATGCAAGGCTCTTCGTCGGCAGTGAACGCATCCACGCTCCCACTCGAGCTTCGAGGCAGTGCATTCAAGTACGGCAACAGCAATGCGTCGAGCTTCTTCTCGTGAGCCGATTTGTCGATCAACGGCTTCGGAAGCAATGTGGACTGACGAATCTTGTCCATCGCGCCGCCGTCTAGCAAATCTGCTGACGGAGGAGCGCCTCCTCGATCTGCTGCCGCCGCCGTTGAGCGTAGACTCAAGCCGAAAGCAACCGGGAGGCCAGCAAGCGTTGTACCAAACTTGCTGGCGATGATGAGAAGGATCCGGGACAAAATATTGCGGCCTTTCCAGCCGTCGACGTCGTCGTTTTTGGCACTAATGTCCACGAGATTCAGCAACAAGCGGATCGACGTCGTCTGGATCGAGATAGGCAGCGTTGGATCATGGATGCGTTTGCCGTAGAAGTCGACGATCTGGCTCACTTGCGACAATGTGAGCATATCCCGCACATGATGAATCATGTCTGCGAGCGTCGAATATGCCAGCGGCCGAATCTGGTGGAAACTGCAACGGCCCTTGCCGATGAGCACATCGTCGTCCATCAGCAGCTCCAGTTGCGAATAGAATCCACGACGGAACTCGGTCGAGATGATGTGGCGCGCGGCGACAAAGATGTCCTTGCGTAGCACGAAAGCATCCTTGGGGCACACGGTGAGCAGCTTGACCGTGTTCTCGCAGATGGCGTCCTGAAACGGTCGCATCAGCGTCGCGCAGCCTCGCAGCAAGTACGTCACAAACGACAGCGTCTTGACCTGGCAGTCGAGAAAGTCGACGTAACGCGCCGGGTGGAGCCGAGGAGCCGAGTCCGGTGCGCGCAGCGACAGCAAGTTCATCATGAGCGGCACGAGCACGGGGACATGGCTCTCGATGAACGTTGGATAGCACTGGAAAAGCAGCATGATGATGAGCGGCAGCTCCGAGATGGCCTTGAACGATTCCATCGAGCTCCACAACGATTCCTCTGGGAGACTGGGAGACGCCGCCACAGGCGTGCCCGGCGCGGACGTCGCCGACGCAGTCGTCGCGGAACCCGCAACAATCTGTGGTACTGGCTGCTGCACTTCGGAAGCATCCATCTTGACATCGCCAACTGGAGACGGCACTGTGGTCGCAGGCGTCACACCCAGCGCGGCTTCGGTCTTGATCGAAGCTGGTGGGGCCGTGCTCGTTGCCGCTGTGATTGTTGCTGCTGTTGTTGTGAGGGCGACCGCTGGGACAGTTGATACCGTGGATGCTCCTGCTGGAGTTGTGGTCGCTGGTGTCGTGGCTGCCACTGTAGCAGGCACGGCGGCCCCCGCCACCGCCGTAACCGCAGTCGTTGGCGTGACGGCTCGCGGCACCAACCCTAGCGTCAGTGCTGCTGCTGTGGACGCTGTCGCCGCCGCCGCTGCCGTGGGCGTTGCGACTGTGGTCGCTGCTGCTGATGTGGTGGTGGTCGCAGCGGCCGTGGGCGTCGACGTCGGCGTCGTCGTGGCCGCCTGCTTCTCGGCAAACTGCTTGCGCACGGTCACGTGGACGTTCTTGTACATTTGCTGCACGAGATCTAGGAACGCCTGCACTTCGGAGCGCAGGCCCGGGCGGTAGTTGCGGTGGAGATCAAATACCGTCTTGAGCGCGAGCAGCGCGTTGTCTTCGTTGTCGCGGTAGAGCACTTCCATGAGCAGGTGGAGCAGCTGCGGCACGTACGGGCGCAGCGCGTCGTTGCTGGGCAGGCGGTTGAGGATTTGGAGCAGCACCTTGCGCCCTCGGTGCGCGGACGTGGCGCGCGCCTGCGGCGGCAGCTTGGCGTGGAGGAGCACCTTCCACGCCGGGAAGAGCGCCTCCAGCAGGCGCGGCAGCTGAGCCGTGTGGAGCACGTCGGCGCGCCGGTAGAAGTCCACGAGCTCCTTGAGCACCGTCTCGGTATCGCCCTCGAGTAGCCGCTGGCGCGCGGCGTCGACGTTCATGGTGGCGGCGACCCCGGCGTCCGCTGGGCGGATTTCCTTGTGTTGTTGTCGGGGCTTTTCCGCGCTTTTTGCGGTCTTCGGGTCGGTGAGTGAAAACAATGGTGGTTTTTGGGCGGAGCCCACCGATACAAGTAGAGCAAGTGGGGTCAAAAACCACAAATCTTTCTTTTCAACCAATGAAAGGGGCGACAGTGTAGCCTATGAAACACGAATGCGTCCACGAGATCGATCTCCTAGGCGGAAAGAACGAAATGGCATGGAAGCTTACGACTCGTAGTGGACGTAGTGGAGCGCACGCTCGCAGTTGGCGGCAAAGTGGTTGGTCGTGGACTCGTTGAATGGTGCGCTGGCGTCGATGGCCGAGAACGCGTTCCACGCCGCGAGCGATCGGTTCGCGCCGGGCGCGTACACGTCGGCGTCCGGCAGCGGCTCGTGCTCCCAGAGCGGCGACGACAATGGGAGCTTGAGGAGGCGGCGGATGCGGCGGCTGGAGCGCTCGATGAACTCGTCGGTCTCTCCCTTCTCGTGGGGCGCGAGTGGAAGCTCGTAGCGGTAGTACAAAATGTCGCGCGCCGGCGCGTAAAAGTCAAAGCCTTGTGTCCAGAAGCGCGTCGCACGCATGTACTCGTGGCCGACGGCCAGGTGCGCCAAGTGAGGGTCCGAGCGCACGTTCAGTAGTGACGACACCAGTCCAAAGTGGAAACGCTCTGAGTACTGCGACTGGATCACCGGCACGGACGCCAGCAGCGCCTCGCCGAGCGTGTCTCCCAGGGGCAGCACCCTGGGTTCGGGCGGGTTAAACTCGACGACCGGGTCGGCGGCCTTGGAGTGGACGCGCGCCGAGCACTGGACGAAAACCATGCCGTTGTTCATGCCCTTGGTCTCGATGGCCGGTGGCGCGACGCTGAGGATCGCGCGGTCGTTGCCGATGCTGTACCATTGCTTGAGCAGCTCCAAGTCCCAGTGCTTGGTGAAGTCGATGTTGCTGTCTACGGACAGGTAGAATTCGTTCTCGAACAGCTTGCGCTCAACCATTCCTTCAAGTAAGTGGAGCGCGACGCTCGCACCGAGCGCGCCAGAGATGTCGCGGCGCGTCACCTGCAGTCGCTTGGAGCGCAGCAGCACCTTACAGTCACGCGGCCGCAAATCGCAGAACACCTGAAGGCACGAGTCGTCGTGGTTCACGACAATCTCTTCGTACACGCGAAAGTGGACGCGCGTCGATCGGAACGCAAGGTCGCGTGCTGCGATGAGCGTGCGCGCGCAGCTTTCGGCGTCGCGGCCGCTTGAGAGAAGCACGACAATCTGCTTGTCGTCGCGGAAGCTGCGCGAATCGCGCCGCGCATCGGCTCCGAACCCATCGTCGCCGTCACCATGCGCTGGAGCGACGTCGTACGCAGACGCCGACTCGATGACGCCGCTGTCGAGCGGGTGGCCGCCGCGCGGCATCGACGGACCGGAGATCTCACTGAGCGCGACGAGTCCGACGACCGCCAGCAGCACGAGCACAAACACCGTGAACCGACGTTGCTCATTGCCATTGTCAATCGCCGGCTTGACGATCGGCAGTGTAGCTGCGGCGTCGATAGAGGGGGCGGCGGCTGTGGAGTTGGGTGCGAGCGCCATGATGGCCGACGGGGAGTCACGAATGTGGGAGTGTCGCCTTGTTGGAGCCGGCGGGGAGTGGGTTCCTCCATTTTTCTGAACACTCCATCGTTTATTCATTTGTATGGGATATACAGTACTCACCATGTTCTATATCATTTAGCACAGGTGACACAGTAAATCCTTTGGACTGTCCACCATCATGGCAACCAACAGCAATTTCCCCGACCGATGGCGCTGTTCACGAAGAAGGACATCGCGGCGATCCTCCCGGACGACGAGCCGGGCGATCCCGTGTCGCTGCGCCACACAAAGACCGGTGATGACACGGAGCAGTTCCAGGAGCTCAAGCCCAAGGTGGACCCGTCGGCCAAAGTGCGCCGCTACCGCGCCGGCCAGGTGCCCGAGTTCGCGGCCGGCTACGAGGAAGACCGCGGGTTCGTCACGGCCAGCCAGAAAGTGCGAAGCGCCGGCCAGTTCAACAAGAAGGCCGACGGCGCAGGTACGGTCGTGGCGCCGGTCCTGGTCGGCGGGCGCCGCCGCGTCGAAGCGCAGGTGATCCAGGCGGCGCGCACGGGCAAGGCGGCGTCCCGGTTCTCGGGCTCGTCGGACGAGAGCGACGAGGCAACGGGCAAGAATGCGCTGGACGACTCGAGCGAATCGGAGGACGATGATGAGGTTGATCGACGTCGCCAGGCGCTGCGCACGAAGATGCTGGAGAAGGAAAAGACGCAGCCAAGCGAGAGCGCCACGGGCATGACCGCGCTTGCGCCGACCCAAGGCCCTTGCCGCCCTGTCGTCGAGGCCAAGGTCGTGAGTGCGAGCTCGGCGCCTGCGAGGGCGGTGAAAGCGGCCGAGACGGAGTCGTCATCCAGCGGTTCTGAGTCTGAATGGGAGACCGACCCGGACTCGGACGAAGGCGAAGTGCTCATGAAGCCCGTGTTTGTGCCCAAGAAGGCACGCGAGACCATCAAGCGCCAGGAAGAATTGGACGCTGAGGAAGAGAAGCGTCAGCAGCGTGAGCTGGAAAAGGTGCGTATTGTGTGGCGTTTTGTTGGAGGTGTGGACTCTTCTATCGACTCACTGGTTGTTCTGCGTGACGACACATAGACGAACGCTCGCAAAGAGAACACGCGCAAGCTCGTTGTGGAAGAGCTGCAGCGTGAAAAGGACGCTGCGCTCGCGAACGACGCAACGGACACAGAGATGCCGGATGACACGGACGACGTCGATCCGGAGCAGGAATATCGCGACTGGCAGCTGCGGGAGCTGCGCCGTATCAAGCGGTACGCGCTTTGTTCGTTTGCGTTGGTGCCGCAGGGAGAGGGATGGAGACGTTTTGACTCTGAGGGGTCCCGATTGTGTGCATAGTGACCGTGATGCGCGCGAAAAGAGACGCATCGAAGCCGAAGAGACGCTGCGTCGCCGCAATATGACGCCCGAAGAACGCCAGGCAGAAGACGAGTGCGTTCCGTGTGTGGACTATGGGCTCGTGCGTAGTGTGTGATGCTGACTGACTCCATTCCTTTGATCGGATATCTTCAGAAAGCTGAAGAGAAACGCGTCCAAGGAGAAGCCAAAGCTCAAGTTCATGCAGAAGTACTATCACAAAGGTGCCTTCTACATGGATGACGACAGCGTGCGCGACAAGGACGACGTGCGGCGTCGTGAGGCGACGGGGGCAACGCTCGAGGACAACTTCAACAAGGAGATGATGCCGCAGGTCATGCAAGTGAAGAACTTTGGCAAATCTGGACGGTACGTACGGCCACGATCAGTATCGTGTTGTGTGCGGACCTTTGGTCTGACAGTTATGATGACACAGGACGAAGTACACGCATTTGGCTGCCGAAGACACGTCACGCAAAGACTCGCTCTGGGTCCGCAACGACTCGTACGTTTGCGATTATCCGTGCCTCGCTCATCTGGAGGTGCCATGATAGAGACTGATTCTGTGCGGTGAATGCAGCATTCGAAATAAGTTCAAGAGTCGACTCAGCGGCACGCGCGAGATCGACGACGCTCAACGAAAGAAGCATAAGACCGAGTCGAGATGAACGAATGGTTCAACATGCCATTTCTTATGATTACAGTGCTGATTTTTAGTCCGGCAAAAAAAGAGCAAACGTATATTCCTGCAAGAGCACTCAATAGGGATGCCTTGCACTCATCCGCCACGTATCTACGTGCTCATGTAGGTCGAGATGTCGATCTGGTCCGGGAGCTCCGGGATGTTCACCTCAAAACGCGACTGCACCTTGGCAAGCATCTCCTTATCCTCATCCGACGAGATGAAGCTGATCGCGAGACCCTTCGTACCGAAACGACCAGCACGACCCACACGGTGCAGGTACTGATCACTGTCGTTCGGGAAGTCGTAGTTGATGACGATGTTCACACGCTCGATATCCATACCACGACCGAACAGATCCGTCGTGACGAGGATCCGCTTCTGGAAATCCTTGAAGCTCTTGTAGCGCTTGATACGCTCCTCCTGCGTCAGGTCCGACGTAATGCAGATCGACGGGAAGTTGCACTCGTTGAGCAGGCGGTTGAGCTCACGGGCACGGTTCTTCTTCGACACGAAGATTACGACCTGGTTGAACTCAAGTGCGTCCAGCAAGTCGTTGAGCTTGCGGTTCTTCTCCGACTCCTGCAGGTTGATGTAGTACTGCTGGAGACCATGAAGGGTGAGCTTGGTCTCATCATCGACGTAGATCTCAAGCGGCTGGACAAGGCACGAATTGTTAGATTGAGCTCGACATGCTCAGCGAACCATCTCCAAGTTAACTGCACGTACGTCCTGGCAGAACTTGCGGCACACCGGACGGATCTCCTTGCTCAGCGTCGCCGAGAACATCATGACCTGCTTGTCGTGGGGGGTCGCGCGGAAGATCTCCTGGACATCACGACGCATATCTGTGTCATGAACATTATCGTCAGTCCATCAATCGACCAACCTCCAGTGCCACGCAATCGTACTCACCGATCGCCTCCAAGATCTTGTCACACTCGTCCATGACAAAGTGCTTGACCTTGTCGAGCTTCAAGCTCTTGTCACGAAGCAGGCCAAGGACACGACCCGGCGTGCCGACGAGGATGTGCGGCGAGTTGTTCTTGAGCGTGTCACGGTTCTGCGTGATTGGGACACCGCCGTAGAAAACGGCCGTCTTGACGTCCAAGAGGTACTTGCTGAAGCGCTCGTACTCGTGAGCGATCTGGAACGCGAGTTCACGCGTGTGGCACAGAACCAACACACTGATCTGGTCGGCGACCGGCTCAATCTGTAACATAGCGAAGTAGTGGTCAGTCTCTGGACCGCAAAAAATACATGGGGTGGACTATTGCATACCTGGTGGAGCGTCGCCAAGACGAAGACGGCGGTCTTACCCATACCCGACTTGGCCTGGCAAATGATGTCCATGCCGAGCACGGCCTGCGGGATGCACTCGTGCTGGACTGGAGGTTGCGTACACATGTACCAAGTGAGTCGACAGAAGTGCGAGTAGTTTAGGTTGACCGAAACGCACCTTCCGAGGGGTGCTCGAAACCACAGTCGACGACGGCGCGAAGGCACTCCGGCTTCAGGATGAAGTCACGGAAACCCGAGCTGTGGATGCCGACATAGTGACCCCTGATAGATTACGAACACGACGATGACGGTGGACGCGAGCGAAAGACGAAAGCAGCGACGACGACGACAGATTCCCACCAGAACAGATACAGAAGAAGATGTTAACACGGTTGCACACGCAGATGGCGGTCGCGACGGGTCATGGGTCGTGGTCGGCGGCGATATGCGATACATACAAGCCGCGAGGGCCTGGGAGAGATGGCCTCGCCTTCTTTTCACGGGCCGTTTTGGCAAGCAGTAGCACTCAGCTAGAGCTGCCCAGCCAGCCAGCAGAAAACAACCATGGCGCGTCAGGAAAACAATCGGAGACTGCTGCCCGCTCGCACACGTGGCTCTCGTCCCCTCTTGCTCTCCTCTCGACAGACATCGTTTCTCCAACATTTTCCTCCTCCTCTCACTCGCTTCCTCCAAGTCGAGTGAGTGTGGTGGAGAGGAAAAGTCTCACACCGAGCGCGTCCCACCAACAGGCGTTGGCCGCTCGTCCTCTCCCCTTCGGACTTTTTTTCGAGGGTGTCCCCCTCCTCCGTTTGATTGTTTTCGCTCGACAGCCGACCGACGCGTTCCCCCCACACGCAGTTTGATAAAGAGAGAGAGACAGATGCTTACTTCTTGGTGTCCTTTCCCTCGGCGCTCTTGTTGGCGTCGTTGGTCTCCTCCTCTTCCTCGTAGTCCACGAGCTCTTCGTCAAACTCCTTGTTCTCTTCGGTCGCCATGTTGCCTGGGAGGTGGTGTTGTTGGTGTTGTTTTGATCGAGTGGTTCCCTGGAAACGAGAGATCCAAAATGACCGCCTCCTTGCCCGCTCGGGGAAAAGGGGGAGGGGAAGGGGAACTGAACCCAGAGGGGAAACCTCCAGTGCACGATGGCAAACTTCCAGATTTTTAGGGCGGTTTCTTCTATTTTATGTGGAACACACCAAGTGCAACAGCTCTCTATTGAAGGATCTTTATACTCCCACGATTGGCTGAAAATGATCAGTTCATGATTGGTGAAAAAGGTTCAAATATTTTAGCCAATCCGATGGTTTTCACACCTGTCACCAAGTTCATGCCGGAGAAACTCGAACCGCCACCAACAGCAACACCTGAAGCAGAGCAAGTGACGCTATGGCGGCCGAGCAGCGCGCAGCGCCGGCAGCACTGGGTTCTGCCCCCGTGGGTGTGGGGGTCGGCGGAGTACCGTCCGCGCCCGCACCAGACGTGTGTCGCACAGTGATGGTGATTGGTGAGTTCGCGTGGCGAGCAAAGCTCAGATGGGGAAGCAAGCGGACTGACCGAAAAGAATGTGATGGATTCGGACGATTGTAGATGGTTCCTACTCGTACATTGGCGCGAGGAATCTGGTACGGCGCGTGGTTCTCCAGTGGCGGGTCATGGGAGGTGCCCTGACTGATGAATGAATGCTTTTCGCGGATGGCGTCGTGTGTCGTTGTGTAGCCGGGAGGGCGGATTGACTTCGTGCGCTTCCGCGATGAACTCGAGAGGCAGGCGGCTTGTCGCTTCCGAGGTCCGGTGGGGAAGCTCGATCTAATGGACCAATATTGGGCACTGACGATTCGTTCGAATGCTCCAGAATGCTGGTTCTTTGACCACGAGAACGTTCGCTTCAAATCGCCCAGCCAGGCTCAGTCTGTTCAGTACACGGCACTGAAGTTGGCGCCGCCGCACGGCCCACAAGTACGTGTATGGCTTTGTGGCATACAATAACTGGATCTTCGACGCTCATCGCGTTCGTGTTTTGTTCGCCATTAGTTCCAGCTGAAGTTGTACGCTATGAAGAAGTACTCGTGTCACTGCCGACGGTGCGGCCACAGCTTCACTCAAAACGTCCAGAAGGGTGTTGACAACGGGTACGTTCTGTGCATCACAATCAAGATCGGTACTTGGTTCTTCTG
Organism: Pythium biforme; assembly: GCA_023337735.1. NCBI lineage: Eukaryota > Oomycota > Peronosporomycetes > Pythiales > Pythiaceae > Pythium > Pythium biforme. The sequence goes on along the minus strand of JAADXJ010000089.1, from coordinate 7,583 downwards.
AAGACGGTGGTTGTTTGTTCCACACAGCATCGCAACCAAGATTCTGTCGTTGGCATACGAAAACGTGAGTTACGGTCAGCTTTCGTGTATTTTTTCTCGCGCACTTCTGACTGAACCCTCTCCTGCGCAGGTCTGCGACAGATTCATTCTATTTGCCGGTTTGCTTGCTTTCCTTTCTACCTTCGGTGTGCAGCAACCTGCGCTAATGGCCTTATGATGCGTGCATCAGGCGACGGTGATTTTTACGACTCACTGAACCAGATCAAGAATGTGCTACGCAAAGACTTGTGGGTCGTCGGTGAGTGCTTCCTCAGAGGCCTTGCATAACCTTCATTTGCATCGCTGACTGGGATGGAGCTGTAGGTTACCGCGAAACAGTTTCGGCTGATCTGCAACAGCTCGCTTCGCACGTGATTTGGCTCGATGATCTATGGCCGGCAGTGCAGGTGGTCCAGCCACAACCGGTCCCTGCTTCACAAACAAGCAACGGATCGGTCACGCTTGCTTCAGAGGTTCACGTTCCCCCACCTGCTGAGCAAAGTCGGCCTGCTCGCGAGACGGCAGAAGCCTCGACAAGTGCGCGCCGCGTGCGGCTGGAGCGACAAGCGAATGCCGACATGGACGGCGATTCAAATAGCAATGGCAAGTCGCGCGGAAAGGCGCGCAACCGTCGTCGCCATGATCAAAATCGGCGAAACCGGTCGCGTTCACGTAGTCGATCCCGTTCTCCACGTCGGCAGACCAGTACGGCGACGACGGAGGAAAACGACGAGCACCCTCTGTTCTATTTCGACACCGGAGCACCGAAGAAAGAACGGCAGCGCAGTCGAGCTCCCGCTGAACCCTCGCCGTCACCATCATTTGCCCCTCCGTCGAAGCAAGAGAGAAGGGGTACGTTCAGCGCGTTCGAGTACACTGTATCTGAAAGATTACTGATGAAGAGATGCTGGCACTTGCGCATTTTTCAAGACACAGATGGCGGACGCCGAGGAAAGCGAAAGCGTCAAGAGTCGCCTATATTGGCGTTTGAACTGTCAGACATGAGCAGTGAAGAAGACGAGCAGCACCCCGTGCTGCAGCGCGGGAAAACTGACCCGCCGAGCACCCAGAACGGTGGCATTACGGTCATCAACCTTGCATCCGATTCTGAGTAGAATCGATCGGTGGGGCTGCTCTCACCGCAGCGGGATGTGGAAGTGCTTGTTCCCGACGACTACTCGCACTGACACGACGCGTACGACGGGTGATGTCTCCTCTTGTGGTTCTGGACGGAGTTGATCCACTCGAGTTTGCGCAAGAGCGCCACGCAGCGAGTCTCCAAGCGCAGAGGCGATACTGACGTGTGGAATCGGGTCCTGTATACGTACGTCAGCTGTCGGGTCAGTGTCGGTTGCCAACGGTCCCAAGCATTTCCACATCCTGAAGAAACAGCAGCTTTTCTCACCTCGTAATATGTTTGGAATCCAAATTCACGCATGCACTTGTCGACGCATTTGAGCAGGTTGACGACATGGATTGCACCGAAACCGACTTGGAGCGCAAGAAACGAGCGAGTAGCGTCGTCATTGACGAGCACGACGGTGCGATCTAGAGCGATCTGGAATCTGCAACACAACGTCTCTGTTGTTACACCACTTAAGTTCATCGCCACACAAGAAACGACACGCGCGACGAACCTCGAGCGCCACTTGAGCGCCGCGCGCAGCGTGTCCACAAAGAGCTCAATTCGCTCGAATGTGAGTACAAATGGCCGCGACAGACTCAAGTGGAGTTCGCGAGTTCCGTCCTCCTGCTCCGTCGTGGGGACGAGCTTCACGGCGTCTCCGACCACGCACTGCGCATTCTCCACGACGCCATCCACCAGCCGCATAACCTCCTCGGAAGGCGCAATGTCGACTCTAACGTGGCTCGGCCAGTTGCCGTCCACATGCGCAAACGCGCGCTTCCACTTGGGTGGCGAATCGTCCGCGCTTTGCCGCTCCCGTTTCCGCTTCGTTGGCCGACCGCCCGCAGCGCCGTCTTCGTCTGTGCCACTCTCGCTACCGCTGCCACCGTCAACATCAGCAGCCACATCCGCAGCCGACGTAGTCGCGCATCGCGATGTCGGGCCTGGCTCTGCATCGCTTAGGTCGTCAGTGTCCGAGCTGTCGGACCTGTAGAGCGCAGCGATGGAGTCCATGGTGAGGCAGCACGGTTCAACCAGATGAACCAACGCTTAGACGTATGTACTGTAATAAGATAGAGAGGGGAGCTAACTACGTAGTCTTCTGTACTAGTCTAGCTCGATTCGAGGGCGACCTCCTCAATCTGCATCTCCGTCGGCGGACGTCCTGTGATGAGCTACAGAGAAAGCACGGATCGTGAGCCGCATGCGACAGAGAAGGAGTAAGAAACCCAACAAACGGGACGCATACCTTGCACACAAAGTTCAGGATCTGGACATTGCCGACTTCGAGCAGCGCGCGCGCACCAAACACGAAGAACTTGATTTTCTTCAGGTCCACATCGATCTCCGACGTCGAGCTCAGGTACAACTGGTTCTCAAACGTCTTGATCAACTGCGCCACGTCGCCGAGCTGGCGGTGTTCCTTGTTGGGCTTGATAGCCGAGTCGATGCGCGCGAGCTGCTTCCACAAGTCGTCTGTCAAAAATACAAGGCGGGGTGAGTTGAGACATATCCCATGGCCCGTATCGCGACACTCTCCTTGTTCTCACCTTCCGACAGCTGGCGCGCCGGCGCGCACCACAGGATGCCAAGGATCATCATTAGCAACCCACGCGTGCTGCTGCGGCCATTCTTGTTCGCGAGCTGCAAGTGCTCCTGCGAGGACGCACCGTTCAGCATGATGTAGATCTCCTTGGAGCTGCTGTCGTCCACGGCGACGACTTGGTACCCAAAGATGTTTTCAAGTTGCTCCTTCGCGCGCCCGAAAAAGTACCGAGAGACGTTCTTATGCTTGGGGTACACGTCTTTGCTGATGTCGGCGAACCGGATGGGCAGCTTCAGGCCGGCCTTGTACAGCATGTAGCGCACGAGCTGCGAGGTCAAGTCGTCGATGACCTTCGCTGAGAGCTGTCCAACTTTCGCGGGCACGCTTGACGGCTTGGCCTTAGTCGACTCGCTCTCCTGGGAGCCCGTCGGTTGGCTGTACGAGGCTTGCATCGCATAGTCCGGCTGCGTAAAGTCCAGCGAGCCATCGAGCTCGTCCATGTCGTCGCTGTCTTCGTCCGCTGGACGGCGACCGCTGACGCTCTGGCGTTGAGTCTGGGTCTGCGACTCGTCGTCGTCACCTTCGTCCTGCGAGCTGAGCGCGACCTCTTCGTTCGGCGAGAGGGCTTCGTCATCGTCGTCATCACTCAGATCTCGCGCCGCTCGCTCTGTTTGTCAGATTACACAGTATACAATTAGAGGACCACCACGCACGGCACCGCTACTTGTTAACCACACGCACTCGAGATCTTCTGCTTGCCGCGGCGCGGCGCCGCGTCCGTGCGCGCTCGCGTTCTCTTCATGTTTGGTGTCTTGTGGCGAGAAATGTTCCCGCGCTTTTCGGGCCATGCCACGGTTGGTTTCGTTAGGAACCGTTTCTAACTCACAGCTCGATATTTGGTCCACCAATATATTCACAAAGGTTAACTTAGCGCGAAATATCTCGCGATCTTGAGTGGTCACATGCGCTTCCGCGCTCCTGCCAATGGGCGGGTGTCGCGCTGCACGAGAGGAACCGCGGGTCGCTGTTGCTGCACGGCCGGGTCGCGGTTTGGGCCGAGCAAGCCGAAGGTCTTGCGCTTGAACCACTGCCACATGAGTCGTGCGAGCTCTGGTGTCGCCGGGTCGCGCGCGAGCGCGTACAGGAAGTAGCTAACCACGGGCAGCAGCACGAGGCTGTAGATGACGGCGAAGAACATCCAGAATTCGTCCATGGACGACACGGTCGACTTGCGCTTGGCATCGACGAGCGGCAGTGCGCAGAGCACAAGCGCCAACACAGCCCCGGTTGTATGATGCATTGCGAGGCAGGGCCGACGGAGGAAGAGTGAGGTGCCTCAATCAAACACAAACTTTTTTCTTTTTGACGAAGGGTGCCCCTTCAGGGAAACGCAGTTTATTCATTCTGTCACCAACACATAATCTTATTGACGGCGGGACGCATGTCATGCTTGGTATGGTAGCGAGTGCTCTCGTGGTTACATTTGCTTGCTGTAGCCGAGGCCGAGTTCGGGGTACTGCAAGGGCGGCGCGTCGAGGCCGTCCGGAAGCCCCTCGAGGTCGATCGTCCAGGGCGGTCCAAGCCATGACGCGTACGTCGAGTGGTCGACGCGCTCGTTGCGTGTGAGGGGGTGGACGAGCACGGACAGCGAGCCGCGGTGCAGCGTGAAAAACGAGAGCGCGAGAGCGAGCGACTCCTGGGGCACCCACGTCTCGAAGCTGCCGCTCGGATGCGGGCCCACGGGGCGGTGGTTCATGGGCGGCGGCCGGCCCTTGAGCCCCGGGACGATCGCATCGGTGACGCCGTTGAAGACGACCACGAACGACGGATCCGACGCGACAGCTTCAAGCAGCGCCGCGTGGAAGCGCTGCGCCTCGGCCGCGGACGGATGGCCTTCCGTGGCGAACCAGTAGACGTGGAAGTGCCATTCTTTGATGGGCTCCATCGTGTGAGGTATATGCGAGGGAAGGCTCGATCTTGGATGCAGATAATATCGAAGTGCTACAGGTCGCCACCCTGACTCGCATCACTGTGTCAGGCCGCCGAAGAAAGAAGAAGAGAACCCGATCATCACGCGTGACATTTGGTCTGATTTTACCCAATCAAGGCGCCGACGTGGGCTGCGTCATTCCCAGTGTCTTCGCGTTTCCATGACCACTTGGTTGCGCCGCCCCGTGGTTTGCATGGCGATACTAATCAATGCATCTCAGCGACGGCAGTGCAGTGCATACCGACGCGGCGGCGCTCTCTCGCCGCTCTATTTTTCGTCCGGCCAGAGCAGCCATGATCACTGCCTCCGAGGACGGAGCCGTCCTCAGCGCGCCTCGGTTCTGAGTCGGTGCGCCTCGGATATCCAATCCACCCAAAACAAAGGCCTCGGCGGCGACATCCTGGCCCGGTTCGCCCTCGCGCAGCACCAAGAGCAGCGCTACGCACGCCCAAATTAGACGAGAACGTGCTGTGGTTGCCCTCGTCGCCTATCAATAGCCCACACACGAGCCAGAAGACGAGGAGGGGCTGCTCAGGCCCAGAGGATAGAGATAGATAAAGAGCGCGAGGCTATTTATTGCCTGTGTGGGACCTCGCAGCCGATGAAGAAGGGAGGGACAAGGGAGGGAGGAAAGGAGGAGAGCTGGAGCTTTTTGTGGCGCTGGGCGCAGTGATTCCGCGGGGTTTCATTCCTAAAGTTCCGCCGTGTATTTGCCTGAAATCGGACGCCTGACACGCACGCCGACAGCACCGACCCTCAGTCCCGAGCGAGCTCACTCCCGCGTCGAGTGCCAGCCACACAGATCCCTCGCAACCCCCGCCACCAGCTACTTCAGCTAAACCAGCACCATGGGCATCTGTGCGTCGAACGTGGCCGAGGGCGACAAGAGCGCGTACACCAAGTCGCGCGAGCTCGACGCCAAGAACGAGGAGGCCCACCGCGCAGAGCAGGAGAAGGTCAAGCTGCTTCTGCTGGGCGCCGGCGAGTCGGGCAAGAGCACGGTCTTCAAGCAGATGAAGGTGCGCGTTTGGTGATCTCTCCCCTATGTTTTCACTCATCTCACACTGTTCTTTGGTGTGGTAAACTAGATCCTGTACGGTGCGCCGCTGACTGACGAAGAGAAGCGCCACTGCACGCCCATCATCTACAACAACGTCGTGACGTCCATCAAGATCCTCATCGAGCAGTGCAACGAGCTCAAGCTCAAGGGCGAAGTGCAGTGCGTGCAGGACTTTGAGGACATCCGCTCGATCAGTGACGAGGCCGAAGTGAACCCGGTCGTGGGCCAGAAGATCAAGAACCTCTGGACGGACCCGGGCATCGTTGCGACCTGGAACCGCCGCGCCGAGTTCCAGATCATCGAGTCGGTCAAGTACTACTTCAACGACCTCGACCGCATCATGCGCGACGACTACGCCGCGACCCAGCAGGACATGCTCTACGCGCGCGTGCGAACGTCGGGCATCGTCGAAGAAAAGTACCAGATCGACGGCGCGACTTTCGTCATGTACGACGTCGGCGGCCAGCGTAACGAGCGGAAGAAGTGGATCCACTGCTTCGAGGACGTCACGGCCGTGATCTTCGTGGCGGCGCTGAGTGAGTACGATCAGTCGCTGTACGAGGACGCGTCGACGAACCGCATGATCGAGGCCATCACATTATTCGACGAGATCATCAACAACAAGTTCTTCCTCAACTCGGCCATGATCCTCTTCCTCAACAAGAAGGACCTCTTCGCCGACAAGATCAAGAAGGTCGACCCCAAGTCCGTCGACGTGTTCAAGGACTTCCCCGGCGGCCTCGGCGACTACGAGCTCGGCGTGCAGTACTTCCTCGGCAAGTTCATGGAAATGAACCGCCAGCCCGAGAAGGAGATCTACCACCACGTCACTTGTGCGACCGATTCGCAGAACGTCCAAGTCGTGTTCAATGCCTGCAAGGACATCATCCTAAAGCAGAACATCAAGGGCTCCGGCTTCATGTAGACGACAGACAGACAACATCTCCCCACGGCAGGGATATTTTCGCACGGCACGGGATTTATCTACTTATTAAGGCGGCGGAAAGTGTGTAGATACACTGCAGGGGGCTCTATAATACAGACACATTGCATGCACTTATCGACTCTCGCAGCACCCTCATCCATCTACCATGGCCTGACTGGTCGCGCCGACAGCTTCATCTAGAGTTCCACGCGTCCTCCAGACGGCGCGCGCAGTGCGTTAAAACCGCCACAGAGCGCGCTCTGCCATATCTAACTACCGACGGAGGGAGAGCCGCAGAGCCAATGCGAGAGAGCGTGAAAGACTTGCGCGCCATGCGATTTACTCGGCGTTTTCCGCTTGCGCACTCTCAAGAACCCAAGAAACCTCCTGCTTTTTGGACCCGCACTCATGGGTTGCAAAATAGCGCGGGAAATTACTTGCCCTACCCCTTATAATACACTCCGCCAATGAGCTAGCAGTTCCTCTCCGCCAATCATAACCCTCAAAGTTAAGATCCCGCCAATCAACGCTCCCCAATCGAGCCGAACCCGAGCGGAACTCCAACTCGACGCGGTCAGCGGGAGCAAAAGGCCTCTCCCGTTTGAACGAGAGAAAAACCCGCGCGCGCCTTTTTGTTGGTTGTGTTGGCCGTCCTCGCCCAACTTTTTCGACCTGGTCAGCGGGATCCATTCTCCAATTCACTGGAAAACAAGCAACCAACCACCAACAGCAACCATGGCTAAGACTCCGAGCAACAAGGCGGCGAAGACCCCGACCAAGGCGGGCAAGAAGGGCGGCAAGGGCAGCAAGAAGCGTGTTGAATCGTACTCGACCTACATCTACAAGGTGCTCCGCCAGGTGCACCCGGAGACGGGCATCAGCAAGCGCGGCATGTCG
>JAADXJ010000088.1:0-47220 GCA_023337735.1 Pythium biforme | reverse complement strand
GCAGCTTGCGGGCCAGCCGCATCTCGTCCCGTCGCGGTGATGTGTGAGAGTGGAGCTCTTCGTGTGTGGGAGGGGTCTGGTGGATAGATAAATGATGGGTTGTGGGGACCAACACTCTGGTAGTTATTCTGTCCACTCTCGGGTACGATGTACTCAATAATATTGACCTCATATTATGAGGTACACTGAGCCAAGAGAGATCTCTAATGAGGGTGCTCAAGGTACTATAGCTGACGGAGAAATACTTCAGAGCGAGAGAGGACGCAGTCGGTTCTGCAGTACTGGAGGTGTTCCATACGTACTCCATTACGCAAGGCGGGGAACATGACGGTCGGCCGCGGCACTTCCACGCGACACGGAGCGCTCGACAACTTTACCTGCAAGCGCAAGAGCGTGGTCGGCAAGCGTGCTGACCGCAGCTTTTTGAAAACGACAACGACGACGGCGAGGATGACGACAGCGCCTGATGGCACGAGTCACACAGCCAGACTGCGCCCGCCCTCAGGGACCGCCAGGGCGCCGAATAAATTACGGCTCTCGGGAAAAGAAAGAAAAGTTCGGCCCTGATCGGTGGAGAACAAAAAAGTGCTTGTGGCGGCGGCGCTGGAACAGGTCGGATCACGTTGGCTCGCAGGTCGGCCGCGGTTCGGGGCTTTGGGTTCGGGAGGTTTTATGTTCACTTGACTTGAGTATGGAAACCTGCGGAACTCTATACCCTAATCGTCTTGTCGTCAAAGTCCGTTTTTTGGGAAGAATCTGGCAAACCTGACAAAGAGGGGAACCTCCTCTGTGTTGGATGCCCGCTCAACACCATTAAAATATGCTGCTAACCTCGACACGTATATTCTATGGTAGAAATGCCTGGTTCATGTGGGACGCCATTCAAAAGGAAGCGAGGTCGGAGCGGAAGCAAGCGAACAGCAAGGGGGAAGGAAACAAGCGGACGGAGGAGTCGCGTCACGAGCACACGAGAGCATGTCCAAGCGCCTTCGAACGAGCAAGCCTAACGGAGCGGAGACGATGGAGATGGAGACCGCCATGGTGGGCGCGGTGCCGGCGTCGCCGGGCGACGAGCGAGGGCTTCGTACTGGCGCCACGATGGCCACGCGGCCGCGATCGGCGAGCGCGTCGTCGACGGCAAGCAGCAACGGCGGCCTAGCGAATGGCAAGGCGAAAGGTAAGGGAATAGATGAGCTTTTTAACGCCCATGAGGCGTACACTCACCTGATCTGTGTCTTGATGTCTGTGTAGTATCGGCCGTCGCGCCTGCCGAGAACCAGCCAAACTCCAAGCACGTGATGCTGCCGGCGTTCCTGTCCAAGACCTATGAAATCTTCAGCATGGCCGAGTTCTCGAGTATCTGCGGGTGGAACGCGACCGGCGACACGATCATCGTGTCGCAGCTTGAGGCATTTGTCTCAATGGTGCTGCCGCGCTTCTTCAAGCACCGCAACTTCCCGTCGTTTGTGCGGCAACTGAACTTGTACGGGTTTCACAAGACCGTGCTGGACTCGAAGCGCCTCGAGTTCCAGCACCCATACTTCAAGCGCGACCGACCGGATTTGCTCCACTATATCAAACGCAAAGTTTCGACCGGACCGGCGCCGAACCAGCAACAGAGCGTAAGCCTCGCTGTCAAGGTAGATACATCAGTGATGATGTGTCCAACTTTGATCTCATCAACGTCATTGGGGAAGCAACTGGAGACTGACGTTGCCTGTCTTGTTGTTTCATGTTCAGAGCTCGAGACTGGAGGTACATCGCGAGATTTCTGATCAGCTCCTCAAAGAAATGAAGGAACTGCGGCACCGCAGTGAGACTACGGAGAAACGGTTGAGAGAGCTCGAGATCGACAACGCGGTTCGTCACCCCCTTCTGTCTATTATCAGTCGCAGTCGGATCTCACTTCTCTTTGGTCGTGTTAGATCGTTCGGAGTGACAACATGAAGCTTTGGAAGCATCTGGAGTCTGCCAAGGACAAGCAATTGATCATGCAAGAGAAGATGAAGAAGATCATGTGGATTTTGTTCCAAATCTACCGGGGAAAGCAAGGAATGCCCAAGCTTGGCGGTCACGGACAAGAAGATGCAATCACCGAAGAGTACGTATGGTGCATTTCTCATTTCTGGATGGAGCTGTGCGAAAGCTAGAAGCTTACGAGTGGATTGCGATTTTGATTGCTTGCACATCCCTGCCTATGTCAACTATAATTTGCTTATTTCAGCTATATCCATAGTAGCCGACTCGGCCCGAAGGAGTTCCGCGATGTGCTGCGGTTCCTCGCCATGGATGAGCCAGCGTTGCTCCCGCACTCGTCGACAACAGGCGTGGAATCGACTGCTCTGAACGCGCGTAAGCGGAAGTTTGTTGAGGTTCCTTCAACGGACCCATCCTTCGGTGACGATCTCTTCAAGCTTGGTAAGTGTATAATGGCTACTGGCGGCATGGCTCATCGGCACTAACTGTTTTCCTCGTGTAGCGCCATCATCCGTTGAGGAGATTGGGAGCCCACCTCGAGATGGCTTGGCAGCTGGAGTCGAGCCGCCGACATCGTTGCCTGATGCAGATAACAGTTCGAGCAATGTGCTCAGCATCTTCTCTCCCCATGCATCGGTTCCAAGGATCACTCCATCCGAGACCCCACACTTGTCAATTCCGAGATCCCTTTCAAGTCTCGCCCCCACGACTTCGGCGTTCTCCGACATGTCTCATCTCGCCATGACATCTGCACCGTCAACGGCTCTCACGACCACCACGTCAGGGGATGCTGCGCATGGCGCCATGTCCCATTTGGACTTCATGGACGATGATCTTCCGCTGCTGAACGACTCTGACAACTACCCCTTCAGCGAGGGCGAAGAGGTTAGTTACCTGACGCTTTTCGACCATTTCAAACCCATCGAAGAATGAACTAATCGTCACCACTGCGTTGCGATGATAGCAGCACGTGATGCGGAAGCTTGAAGATTTCGAGTCGTCGCTGCTTGATGAGTACGATGTCGGCTGCCTGGATACACTTCTGCAGGTGTGTGCTGTTGTGTTGTTTTCCCTGCTTTTTGCTTGTGCACTCACGTTTCGTTTCTTTGATGTTCAGCAATTGAAGGCTGCGAACGCTGAGAAGGCTGCCATGGCACTGCCCGCTGTTGTCGACTCTGAAGACATTGTTCCCAGTCCGTCTAAAGACGGAGCGCGCACGAGCGCTTGATCACACCCGTACTGCGCTTGTGCGAGCCAGTACCTCGGCAATCTGAGCCAAGCGCCGCTCCCAAGTCTGAGCTTCTCGAGGAGGAAACAACATCAGAAGAACAAAAACACCTTCCGCCAAAGATCGCCTCCCGTTGAGGTGACTGTTTGTAAGGCGTGCGCCTCCGGCTCGCCGATTGATGTACCTACCGACCTCTATTTAAGATAAACAAAAGAAACCCGTTCACCCAACAGATGCCCGCGTGCTTCACGTGATCGCTATCCTTCGCATACTCATCATCTTGACTCGAGCGGCCTCGCGTACCCTCGATCACATCCGCCGCCACCGGTACTCCTTGGCTCGCGAGGGTGTTCACGCGCGTTATCTCGTGGAGTTGTTCTTCTATCCGCCGGGCGTTCACGGCGCTCGAGCGCGTCTCGGAGGCGCTGGATCTCGGCGTCTTTGCGCTTGAGCTCGTGCTGCGCCGTCACGAAGAGCGACGAGATGTTGGTCTCGAGCGTGCGGTTGCACTCGCCTAGCAGCCGGTTCTCTTGCTGGAGCACTGCGAGCTGCTTGCGCAGCGCCTCATTCTCGCTCTCAACGCGCTGCCTCTGCTGCAGTAACTCAGTCTTGGCGAGCGCGCTCGTGGACGTGTCCAGGTCGCCGTAGAGGTCCTCGTCCATTTCTACCCGATCGACGAGAAGTGAAAGCAACCGCGGTTTTGGCGGCAATGCGTGGTACCGATTCTACTTAACTAAGTACGAGTTGCGATTGGATAATGTGCGATCCAGTCTGTGATGGTCGCAGTTTCGAGTGCCGGTAAATGGACCCGCGGTGCATCAAGTTCTGGGAGGACGGCCAGGCGCTCGTCCAGGCGGCGGCCGCGGACCCGCAGCGGCTGCCGCAGACTGTGGGCAAGATGCTTAAAGAGCTGCGCACCATGAGCCGCTTCCTGCAGCGTAACCAGTCGCAGCGCTTCAGCGATAACGCGCAGCAAAAGTGCGTCGACGCGATCGCCATGTACGTGACGCTCAGCAAGCAGCAGCACCAGGCCACAACCACGACGGGCGACGCGCTGCAGCTCGCCGAGGAGACGTTCAAGGTCATCAAGGATGGGCTTGCGATGCCTTTCAACGTGGTCGGCACCAAGCAGAAGAAGCGGCTGTTCAAATGGTACAATGAACTCATTGCGATCGGCGGCGGCGACCCTGACGGCGCGCTCCAGATCGAAGGGCTAGAGGGCGATGCCATGGCTGCAGCGGTACCCCGCGTCCTGTGGACCGTGTTGGATATGGACGCCGACGGCTATCTGTCGCTGCTAAATGGCGAGAGTGGAGAGACCTGCGAGACCATCCAGGTCGCGAAGAAATGCGCCGAGTTCAAGCAGATCAAGAAGGCGCTTGAGACGGCCGAAGTTTCCGTGACCACGGTCGGTGAGGAAGTGGTCGAAGTGAAAGTAGTTGTCGAGAAATAGAAGAATAGGTGGGAAATAGATGTGTTGATAGATTGTACGATTGGTCGTATGCACGTGACGTCATAGATGGCGATGACCCACTTCACAACACGTCGCCGCCCTTTTGCTGTTTCTCGCGGCTCTCGGTCCAGGCCTTGGCGATCGTGCGCTTCATGTCTTCGTCGCCGTCTTCGTACATGTCCTTCATCATGTCCATGATGCCCGCAGCCGGGTCGCTCGACGTGTCGCGCTTATGCTTGACCGAGTTCTTGGCCGTCAGGTTCATCCACGTGTTCTTGTTGTCTTCCTTCCACAATGTGATCGAAATGCGGTTCGTCTTCACGCGGTACGCGCACTTGGACGGCGAAATGGGCTTGTCCAGGTTGTTTTTCACCAACCTACGAGCAAGTGGTACATCATTATTACCATCGCGCCATGATATCCGCACAGTAGTTGTTTCCCACTCCATACCGGTAGTTCTTGCCGTTGAGACCCAAGATCTTGAGGTCAAAGGAGTCTTTCGTGAACTTGCACGAAATGTTCTCCTTGGGCAGCTCGCCCACACCGTCCACACCCGACATGATGTGCACCGTGACTTTGTCCTTGCCATAGCCTGTACACAATATATCCACCGTCAACACTTCGTCTAGTGTCTCTCACTCCGGCAATGCGTTGCCCCGCCACGAACCGTCGTCCTCCCAGCCAAAGCGCGAGATCTCCGTGTACACGTTCATATCCTCGGCAATGGGCTTTGCGACACCCAGCTTCACGGGCGCTGGCTGCGGAACGCGCTCGGGCGTCGCGGCTTGCTCCCCCTCAAGCATCGGCTCGTCCTCCTGCTCGTCCTCCTGCTGCTGTGTTTGCTGCTCCCATTGCGCCTGCTTGGTGCGCAGCAACTGTTGGAGGTCGCGCTGGTTGCCCGCGGTCTTGACCTGCGCCAGCAGCGCCTCTAGCTCAGCGATCTCATGATGCAACGTCTCGCCACCGGCCATGGTTGCTTGTGGCTTGGGATTTCTTTGGAAAGATGAGATATGGCGATCGGCTGTGTTGGTCGAGAGGATTCGATATAAAGGATGTTGATGGATGTTAGTGGGTGTTCGTACGTTCAGCCATACAAAACTGAAGGCAACCGGCGGCGCCAACGCGAGATTCTGCTTCCACCGTGCGTGCGGCTGATTCTAGAAACTTCACTGCCTCATAGCGTCCTCCTAATTGGCTATAAATCAGATGCATAACATTTTAGTCAATCAAAGAGTGTTGCGTACTTTGTAGAACCATAACAGTAGTAGATTTGGCGCCAAATGTGTAATTTCGTGTGGACCACTGCATGCGATGGCTCCTCCCAAGGCAACCCGCAAAGAAACCACGGCTCGGACGCTAGCGCGGGTGAGGCTCAGCCATGGACGAAGGCGACGGCGACGGTAGCGCCGCGGTGGCGACGTCCAAGGCGGCGACCATTTCGGCACAGGACGGGGCACTATCTAATATGCCGACGACGCTAGAGGAGCCACTGCCCGTGGGAGCAGAGCTGACCGGGTCCTCTCCACAAAACACTGACGCCAGCAACAGCAGCAACGCCAACGCCAACGCCAACGACGCGGCGATCGCGACCTGTGATACGACCGACGAGCTGCTCGCGGCCGACGACAGCTCGCAGGACACAATGACGCAGGAGGAAGAGTCTGTGGAGGACGTCGTGATGGAGGGGCAGGATGAGGAGCCTGGGCCGCCGCGATTCGAGGAGCTACCGGCCGAAGAGCAAGATGCGCCCATGGACGGTGGTGGTGAGGAGGAAAACATCACAATCGAGAACGCCGTTGAGAACACGACTGGCGAGAAGGAGGCCTCCACCGATAAAGAAGACGCAGAACCGACGGAGGTGAGCGAGCACCCGGCGCTAGAGGACGAGCGGCGGTGGTTTGGACCAGAACTGCCGGCTTTCCTCGTCAAGGTCTATCAGGAGCAACCGACTGGCAAAGACCCGTCACGGCAGAAGCAACTTACTGCAAGCGGTGTGTACGAATGACCCATCGTTTAGATGTCGTGTGACTAACGGGGGGTGAAATGCGCTGTTGGATAGACCACGGCTTCCGCGAGTGTGTGCAGTGTGCTGACCACGATCGGCGCGCACTGTCGAGTGTCGCGTGCATGGAAGCGAAGTGCGCATTCAAAGACAAGCCCGTGTGTTCGGCGTGCTTCCGCGTGCAGCACAGCGGCACGAACGACTTGATGCATCGGCTTCAGGTCACGAAAGGTCACAACGATGGATAAGCTACCTGCATGGTTGTCGCTGCTGAACTGACCCATTCTGTGTGTTTATTCACAGCGTGTCCGCACTGCCACGAGTGCCAAGTGGACGTGTGGTGTGTCGCTTGTGACCTGTCGTTTTGCCGCGAGTGTTACTTAGCCACCCATGGTGGCGTCGGACGTGCCATGAAGCACAGGACGTTCCGTCTGCAAGGTGCCGTTCGACTACTCCGATGTGGTATTTCGAAAGTTCAAGGCTGACCGTTAGTATTCCTCCATGATAAACAGGTACCACCGGAAGAATGCTCGCACAAGCCAAGTGGAGTCCGCATTTCCGACTTGCTGTGGTCCAGATACGCGAAGAGCACAAAAATGGAATGAAGGGAGGCGATACCGCAGGATCCGTGGTCTTGAACGGGAAAAACGAGTTCAACCTCAAGCGGAAACGATCGAACGAACCACCAGAAGTAATTTGCATCGACGACGACGACCACGACCCCGAACCGAAGCGAAGCGAAGTAGCGCCACAACAGCCAGTCTCTCCACCGGCGTCAGCCTTCACAGTCGCAACACCAGAGCGGCCTGAGAGCCTCCACCATCAGCTATACCGACAGCTCACAGCGGTACCGCATGCGCCCCCAAGCGCTGGCCTCAACGGTCAAATCACACAACAAGCTCTCACGGCTCCGCCAGGTCTCATCGCAGACATGGCGATCACTCCGCCACCAGTGACAACTACCCAAATGTTTGTACCCCGCTCATCGGCGATATCGACGCCGATCATCACGCCCGTAGCGACGGCATCATACTCGCAAGCGACAACAAACGGCACGATGTGGGTCTCTACGTCGGCAGCCACGATGCCCATCGCATCCCAGTCGGGGCTGTCGTCGGCCGAGGCGTCCCCCAACGGGTCGGCACTCAGTAACCCAAGCCTCGGTGCGATCAATTCGCTGGATCAGAACCCTATCGAGCAAATGTTTTACGATCGACTGGACCGCGTGAACACCAGTATTGCTCAGGCCGAGCAGCTCGTCATGGAAGCCAACGGCAAAGTGATTCATGCGTCGTACCAGAGCGTCCAGGCGGCGCAGAGTTTGAATGCCCAACTCCAGCAACAGCAGCAACGACTATTGCAGCTTCGAAACAAGCGCGACGTGGTCGTTGTGCAATTGGTCGCCCAGTCCAAGTCGATTATCCAGAAGGTGAAGCTGCTTCGGTTGGATCTGCTTGGCGACATCCCGCAAGTGCAGGCAGCTTGCTACCATCGGTGTATGAATCTGTCAGTGCTGATCAAACAGGCCGAAGCCGTGATTGTCGATATGAACACGCGCATGAACCAAACGCTGGAACAAGCCGGCAGCGTGAGCGCCGAAGTGTTCCATCGCACAGTGTCTGCGATCAGTAAGGCCATTCAGGCGCACGAGCAGGACGCGCTTCAACGGCGAGAAGAGCGAGAGGGCGAGATTGTGCGGCTCGTGCAGTATCACCACGGAATTCGAGACATGCTGAAGCGAGCGGTGCAACAACAGCAACATTATCGACACCATCAAGAGCAGCAACAGTTGCAGCAGCTTCAGCAGCAACAACAGCAACAGCAACAACAACAACAATTGCAACAACAACAGCAGCAGCAATTCCACCACCAGCAACTCTCGAACATGCAGAGGCAGATGACACAGCAGCAGGTGTCACAACCTCTTCAGCAATTGCAGCAGCGACATGGACATCAGAATCAGCAACTCGAGGACCTGCAGAAGGAAATCAAGTTGCAACAAGAGCAGATCCAGCAGCGCATCGTCCAGCAGCAGCTTCACCAGCAGCAGCACCAGACAACTCAACCGGCCTTCTCAGCACCTCTGCAGATGCAGCAACAGCAACCCATTCCGATGCCGCCGTACATTGGGCAGCAGCGTCCGAACGGTGAAAGTCCCTTTGGGAATCCGCCCGCGAGCCTTCCGCAGTTCCCCTGAGAGCCACGTCACGAGCCTGCACGAAGCCGACGCGACTCACAACTCGGCTCCCGTGTCCACGATTCTCGCCCCTTATTTATCGTATCCAAACACAAGAGAAAGTTTTGATTTGTGTGCGGCGAACAGACCGCTCCAAGTACAGTGTCCATTCATGTGTCAGCCATGGCGAAACACGAGAAAGCCGATTTGCCCGAGGAAAAAGTAGACCATCCTGTCCAGCGATAGAACAGCCTGTGAGCGCTTCGACCTCCTCACACCATGTCCATGTCCACACACACTCACTTTTTGACTTCGTGGGAGACAAACGAGCCGAACGACTTGCCCACGACCACGTGCCACGCGCCGCTCTCGGCTTCTTCGATCTCCTTCTTGATCTGCTGCGCGACCTCGGTGAAGTGGTTCTTCTCGCCTTTGTACAGCGCCTTGAGCGCGTTCGTGGCGCTCGCGATGACGAGCTCCTCAAGCTCCTTGGGCGCGTCCAGGTACACGACGCGCAGCGCGCCGACCGACACGTCATCCTTCTTCACGGCCTTGGACATGTCTGATCTCTGGATACGCTTTGGGAATGAAAACGTGGCCAAAACGACTTGGAGTGGATATACAAAAACCGCGCGACCTTTCGTGTCCCGAGAAGGTCTCACCTCGTGCTCAAACCAAAAATGAACGACGACCCGCGCGCCGTGGATGCGCTGGTGAAGCACACGGTGCGTCGCGTGCTGTTCCCGGATCTACGCACCAGTCAACCGCAGCAGCCGACACGATCGCCCGTGCGCGCAGCGATCGCCACGGACCAAAAACTGGCCAAGGACGCTCTGCCGTTCGCCGTCGGTCGGCACCACGCGCATGTGCTGAGCTATGCGAGCTGGAGCGACGCGCAGCTGCAGGATGAGCGCCAGCGGCTCCAACGGTTCCTGCAGGAACATCCACAGCTCGCGCGGCACCATCAGCAGCAGCCGCGCCCCGAGCACGCAGAGCAAGACGACTCAACAGACAACACTGAGGAGACCGCGGCGGCGCTCGAAGCGTTGGCACTCTTGGCGTTGTTTGTGCGCGAGCGACAGCGCGACACGACGACAACCACGCTCAGACAAGAGCCCACTCGACTGCTGCACGCACAGTTGGCGCTGTATGCGCACTACTTTGCAAAATGCCACGCCCGAAAGGTACGGCGCTGGAAGATTCTCCTGGGGAGCCACCGAGGCTGACGGTGTGGGGTGCTGTTGCTGTGTGACGGATCAGATCCTCCATGACTTTGACGTCGTCGCGATCCAGTGCACGTACCAGCAGTTCCTAGACAACCAGTAACAAGATAAAACAAGCTATTGATTGCTTACATGTAGGTCGGGATCAAGTCGGTCTTCTTCGAGTCGAGGCACGGGACGCTGAGCCAGGCGTAGTAGAACGCGGCACCGCCGAGCACGTGCATGCACCCTTTAAGAAAGCCGATGCTCCACTGCTCGTCGGCGGCGCTGGAGAGGAAAATGGGAAACGCGCCGACGAGCGCCGCGAGCAGCAGAAAGCCGAGCGCGAACTTGGCGTGTTCCTTGTGGAGCGGCGCGACGTGTGAGTCACTCGAGAGCACGCGCCGGTAGAAGACGCCGGCGACGTAGGCCGTGACAAGCAGCACTTCGTAGACGGTCGAGTCCCAGCCGTCCTTGGCCTTCATGAGCCACGCGAACGCGAACGCGACGTACCGCAGCAGGATGTTGGTGTTCTCGTCGCGGAAGCCCATGAGGTGCACGCAGAGCACGAGAAAGTACGCGACCGAGAGCACGTCACTGATAAAATGCCACTGGAGCTCCTTGAGGAAGAGTGACGCGTGGAAGGCCTCGGCGACGTTGAAGAGGAACGAGATCGCGAGCTGGAAGACGCCCAGAAAGAGCTCAAAGTGGCGGTGGTTCTTGTGCATGACTTGGAGCGCCGGCACCATCGCCGCGTCCGTGAGCGCGAGGCAGCAGAACCGCGCGAGCTCGAACAGCACCATTCTTAGGTTGGAAGGAAGGGAAGAGATACAGGGAGACGATCCGCTGGACGCACGTGGCCGATCGCGTCGATCGGACGCGAGAGATCGCCGAGCGGAAGAAAGGGGAGTGAGCGACCCACATTAATGTCGCGAAACGGCTCTGTGGGAGGAGTCAGCCGAGTATTGGGATCGTTTGATTGGTGGAATGAGAAACATAACAGCCAATCGAATGAGTTCAACTTCATAAAAGCGCTTTTTCGAATCGAACAGCTCCAAAGTGATCGCTTCAACCTGGACGCCGCGGAATGAATCGTGTGCGACACGTAGATGATGCTCGCGATGCAGGATGTAGAGGAGTAAACAACGGAAGGAAACGACCGAGGAGGCGACACGCTTGGTGTTGAGGATGCGTCTCGGTGATCGTCACGCAGAGGCGCGGGCAGTCGGGTTGAGTTTTCGGGTTTTCGTTTCCAGCAGTGACGCCCACGCTGGAAGCCGCGCGCACCGTTCGCGGCGCGTTCAGTCCCACCGTCAACCGCGATCGCAAGCCTCAGCGCCGTTGCACCTCTAACCGCCGGTTGGGTATGGAGCGTCACGCTCGCGATCAGCCTTTTGCCATCAAGGAAGCCCCTGCCGCCGCGTCTTCCTTCCATCACCCACAAGCCGTGGAAGCTTGAAGCAATCCGCCGAAAGCGGCCGTTGCAAACAAGACGAGCAAGCGGCTCTCACCGGAAATCCGCCATCGTTAGCCAGCCGGCTCACCCATCGGTCGTCATCGCCTCGTGAATGTAGAGGTCGTGTCGGCCATCGCTACCAGTCAACGCGTCCTCCCTTCCTCAACGTTGACCGTCGCTGTTGTTCTCAGCATTCGCAAGTCCGAACAACATGTACATCGAGACGGGCATGCCCGTCACCTCGGCGTTCCTGCTCGTGGGCATCGCGTCCGCGGCCTTTGTGGCCGGCGGCGCCATGGTCTTCAGCGCGCTGCTGCTCTCACTGGCGCAGCCGCTGCCGCTCGTAGTCATGCTCTCGACCTCGAGCTTCCTCTTCCTCTACTCGTCGCTCGCGCAGCTCTTCCACCACACACAAGACGCGTACGCGGGCATATTGCTGGCCGAGTCGCCGCGTGATACAGGCTCGATTGCCGGGCTCAGCCAGCTCTTCACCATCATGAGCATGGCGCTCGGCGGCATCTTGCTGTACACGGTGGACGCGCTCATCTACCGCGTGTCGGTGCTCGCAGCCAACTGCTACGGCGAAGCCGCGCTGCCACAGCGCTACCACGAAAATGGCGACAATGGGCCACGCGCGCGTGGCTCGCTTTCGACGCTCGACCTCGCGGCCTCGGGCTACGGCGCCAACTTGCACACGTCGTCGGTGCGCCATTTCGACCACCATTTCCACAGCGCCGAGCTGCCCGACATTTCCACGACCGGCGCGAGTCCGTACGGACGCTACACGGTGCAGTCGACCGGCCTGCGCGTACGCGGCACGATCCTCAGCGCCGTCGCCGTGAGCCTCCACCACATACCAGGTATGCTGCGCTGTGATCCTCCGACCTACTGGAGCTCGTTAGGAGGCTCACACAAATTGTTTCTTGTCGTGCTATAGAGGGACTAGCGTTGTACGTGGCGGCCGTGCGCCACTTGCACATCGGCGTGGCCGTTGGACTGGGCGTCGTGCTCCACAGCCTGCCGGACGGCATCGCGCTGGCGTCCTCGATCTACTTCGCCAGCGGCCGCCGGCTCCGTGGCGTGTTCTGGTGCGTGCTGTCGCCCGTGGGCAAACTCACGGGCGCCGTGCTGGCGTGGATCTTGATGGGGCCTGACACGCCGGACGACCGGCTCAAGCACGCGCTCGCGACGGGCATCGCGGCCGGTGTGCTGATAGGCGTCGGCGTGAAAGAAGTCATGCCCACGACCCACGTGTACGCCGAGGGCAAGGCCCACGGTACGGTGCTGGGCGTCGCGCTGGGCGTGCTCGTGATCGCCGCGACACGGTTTATAACGATCTAATGAATGGGTTGACAGTGATCATATTGCATTAGTCCTCCCTACGCGTAGACAAACGCGAGCAGCATGCGGATCACGGCCATGAACGCAACGCCACCAAGCACGGTCGTGGTCACGTGACTGCTTTCGCTGTCGGTCTTGTGGTTGTAGCACGCCATCACCGTCTGCGCGAGGCACATGGCGACGAGCATGCCGCTTGTGGCACCATAGAAGACGCCAAGCGTGAACGGAGTGAGCATCGACTCCGCCATGACGACCCACGCGAGGAGTCCACCGAGCGGAAGCGCCAGCGCCGCGAGCACGCACCAGAGCACCGCTCGCCACCGTAGACCGCATGCCTGAGTGAGCAGCCCCGCGAACGCCATGCCCTCTAGCGAAGCGCACCGCAGTTTGTCAAAGGTAGGTCCAAGATGAAAGAAACAATGGGGTACGCACGGGTCACGTTGAGCATCGAGAGTGCGCTCGCGAAGAGAATGCCGAGCGTTCGCCGCTGGTGGGTGGCGATACACAGCGCCATGCCCTCTGCGTGCAGCACAACAAGGAGGTGAGCAGAAGGCTCTCTCCACAAACACAAAGGGAAACGTACCTGGGATGCTCTGCACGGCAAACGCTACGACACGCGCTGCGCTTGTCTTGTACAGCACCTCGTTGGTGGTCAGATCGGATGCGTTCGCGGGCAGCACGAGCGTGTGTCCACGCCGTCTCGACGTTGCGACGTTCGCAGTGTTTCGCGTCGTCGACCGCGAATCAACGCTGCTTGGCGACGTCTCGGAGCCTCCGTTGCGCATAATCATGGTCGGGTCCCGAGACGAACGATGTGGCTTGGCGGGCGCTCCGAGACGCAGGCACAGCATGTCCATGACCCACACGACCACGGCGCCCAGCGAGAACGCACCCGCGAGCATCAGCGACGCGTAGCCGTCGACCAGCGCATTCGTCGTCGTGTTCTGTTCGCCCTCCATGTCCTCTTCCACATCGTCTTGGTTGAGAAACTCTCTCGCAACATCTTCAAACGCATGTTGCGCCTCGGGCGCGAGCTCCACGAGCGTGAAGCAGAGCACGGCACCCGAGGCGACGCCCAGCGCCAGCACGAGCGACTGCGGCTGCCACAGGAACGCGAGCCGACTGCTGTACACGACGAGCGCGCCGCACACGGTGACGAGTCCCGTGGCGCACGTGAGCATCGCGCCCAGCATGGCATCGCTTTGCGGCGGCGAGCCGGCCATGGTGATCGTGTTGGTGGGAATGGACCGACAGCTCCGGTAAGAGGCTGCGACACTGAGAGACGTCGAGGAGGGAAACACGGACCTACGGGGAGTCGAGCGTGTGGCCATGGTGGTGCGTGCGTATGAGCAGGAGCTGGCTATATTGGACAAGATAGTGGCGACGTCCCAGGCAGGGGAACGTTCCGTGGAAGCGTTTCGAGAAAAATCCACACTACAATTAGTATGGCTACATTGGCCTGGCCTAGCTTCGACTCTCCCTCTCGGAGTGATGCACACATGCAGCCCACGCACAGATCAGAGTGGATTAGGGTTGCATCTCAGTTCACAAACACCAAAGTTGGGTCACACCCTTTTGAATCCGATACCGGATTCGAAAGGGATCTCCTCGCATTCACGGCCCCAAGCCCAATTGGACGTTCTCCGATGGCACATTGACAAACAGTCCCGGAATTCCCGCCCCTCTCTTTTCAAGGCGAACCCACGGCCACCATGACCACGTCGTCTCCGTCGACCGCGACCGCGGCGCGCCGCCTCGACGGCAAGGCCACGAGCGCGCACTTGCAGCAGCACACACTGACGCCAGCGTGCGCTGCGTTTCGCGCGCAGCACGGCCGCGCCGTCGGGCTCGCCGTCGTGGTCGTCGGCACGCGCAAGGACTCGGCCACGTACGTGCGCATGAAGCAGAAGGCCAGCGCGTCCGTGGGCATGCAGTCCTGGAAAGTGCAGGTCGCGCTGCCCGACGCGCTCCAGCGCCTCGAAGACAATGACGTTGTTGACTTGGATCAGGCGACGCAAGCGCAGCTCGAGCAGCAGATCGTGGACGAGATCTACGCGACGATCCGCGCGCTGAACGCGCGCGACGACGTCGACGGCATGATCGTACAACTCCCGCTGCCCAAATTCTGCGACGCCGACGCGATTTTACGGGCGATCGACCCGGCCAAGGACGTCGATGGGCTCCATCCGCAGAACCACGCGGCCCTGTTCGCGTTCGCGACCCGCAAGGCCATTCCGACAGAACGGGTGGACTTTAGCGTGCCCTGCACGCCCGCTGGGTGCATCGAGCTGCTGGACCACTACGAGATCCCGCTCGAGGGCAAGCACGTGGTCGTGCTGGGCCGCAGCCAGATCGTCGGCCTCCCGGTCTCGCTGCTCTGCTTGCACCGCAATGCGACCGTCACGATGTGCCACTCCAAGACGCACGACCTGCCGGCGCGTGTGCGCGAGGCCGATGTGGTCATTGCGGCGATTGGCCGCGCGAACTTCGTCAAAGGCGACTGGATCAAGCCTGGCGCCGTGGTCATCGACGTGGGTATCAACGCTGTCGACGACGCCAGTAAGAAGGCCGGGTACCGCCTCGTGGGCGATGTCGACTTTGACGCCGTGAGCCACGTGGCCGGGGCCGTCACGCCTGTGCCCGGCGGGGTCGGCCCCATGACCGTCGCGATGCTGCTCAAGAACACGCTCGAGAGCGCGCTGCGACGCCATGCCACGTAAGTACACCCTCCCATTAAATAACTAAAGACGGAGCGATTTTTGTTTCTTACGATCCACGGTCGTCATCATCCGAGTACCAACGTGAGGGGTCGTCGTCGTCGGCGTCGCCTCGCTCGTCTTCGGAGGAGAAATGGCCGCTCTCTTCCACGAGCTCGACGCCCTGGTGGAGCTCGTCCCAGTCGATCTCGCCGCCTTTGCGGAGGACTGCCGCAGTGTCTGCCGCGGCCGTCGTGCCGTTGGTCGATGGCAGGTAGTACGAGTGGGCCGACGCGAGTTCGTGCGTGCCATTCCGATGGTGGTGGTCCATGCTAGTGCCACGCAGGTCACTCGCGCTCACGGACGCTGGCAGCAGCAGCCGAGTGCACTCGCGATGGCGATTGGCCGCTGCCACGTTGGCTGGCGTCTCCCAGTCGCCGTTGAGTACGTGCGGGTCGGCGCCAAGTACAAGCAACTGGCGGACGACTTGGGCACGTCCGCTGGTAGCAGCCCAGTGGAGCGCCGTGTCGCCGCGCACGTCCGTGGCATCCGGCTCGGCTGCGTGGTCCACCAACAGCGAGATCAATTCTGTGGCAGCGGTGGCAGCTACTCGAGTGGCGAAATGCAGCGGCCGCCGCTGCCACGCGTCGCCCACGCAGACGCTGGCACCGCACGCCACCAGCTCTTGCGCGACGCTCACATGGGCGTTGGCCACGGCGCGATGCAGTGGCGTCCGCCCGACACTGTCGTGCTGGTCGAGTAGCATCTTCTTACTGAGCCCGTCGAGCGGAGTGAGCACGGCACGCAGGCACTCACGATGGCCAAGTGCGGCCAGTGTGTGGAGTGGCATGGCACCTCGCTTGTCAGTTATGTAGAGCTCCCGTAACTGTGGCTCCGACTTGCTGAGTACAAACTGCTGGATCACTTCAGCGCATTCCGGTTGGTCGTGCATGCACGCGCAGTGGAAGGCGTTGCGGCCGTCGTGGTCAATCTCCCGCCACAGGTCTGTCATGCGTGGCAGTTGGAGCGCCGTGTCCACGAGCGCCACGCAGCCGTGCGTGGCAAACGTCATGAGCGGCGTGGCACCACTGTCGTCGCGCGCGTAGAGGTCCAGCTTGGCGCGCTCGACGAGGAAGTGCAGCAGTGCCACGCGCTGTGCCACGCACTCGCCACTGAATGCCAGCATGTGGAGCGCCGTGCGCTGGCGGCACGGCTCTCTGGCGTGGAGATCCTCGCCCTGTAGCAGCAGGAAGTGCGCGTCCTCCAGCGACGCGCTCTCGACGGCGTCGAAGACTGTCAGCGCCGCGGGGGTCGTCGGCGTGGCAGCGACGGCCTTGGCGTCCAGCAGCTGCTTGCGCTTGGCCATGGACCGTGTCTTGCTGAGCTGTCGCGTGACCAACGCGAACCGCGGCAATTCGGCCTCGTCGACGTCGCCGAGTTCCAACGCGCCATCCGGCTGGGCGATGGCACGCGGCGACGTCTTGGCCGTGGCCACGATCGGTACGAGATCCCCACAGAGCTCTTGGAGCAAGCGGTCTCGGTCGCTACGCAGGGCGGCCGCAGGGTCCACGGCCTGGAGAAGCCGGCGAGTGGCCGCGCGGTCGAACCGCAGCCGCGTGGTCACTGTCTCGAGTGTCGTCGTCGCCCATGCGCGGCCCCCTGCGAAATACAAAGTGAAGTGCGAGCTGCTAGCCCCCGAGACGAAGCGGAGCTGGCCCTTACGTGCCACGCGCTGTGCCCACTGCGTGAGCGTCCTGGCAGCACTGGCAGTGGCTATCAGCTGCTGGTCGAAAATCGCCGAGCCCCTGCGTTTGGCCTTGGCGACCAGCGCGTCCTCGGCGCGCTTCACTTCGAGCCGCCTTTGCTGGCGGAGCCGCTTGCGGGACGCGCGCCAGCAACGCTGCACTCGCCGCACGGCCGTGACGCGCTTGAGCTCGGCAAGTCGCGCGTCGCGCAGCTCGATCTGCTGCTGCTGGTGCCGTGGCAGTGCCAGGATATCCCGCTCGGACGGGCTCGCCTGCGGCCACAGCATGTGCGTCGCAAGCGCCGCGAGCGCGCGCCGTCGCCGCACAAACTGGCGCCAGCGCCAACACACTTCGCGGTGCCACACGCGCGCCATCACGTGGTGGTACGTCGCCTTGAACACGAGGCTCTCACAGCGCACGCGGACGCCAGAGAGAGCCACGGAGACCGCTCGTGTGGCCGCGTGTTGTGCCACGCGCTGCGTGTCCACTATCACGTCTACCAAAAGTGCACGCGCCTGGCGCTCCCACTGGAGCTGCGCCTCACGCTCCCAGCGCTCCTGTGCGTGGCGCTGCAGCTGCGCGAGCAGCTCGGTGTGCTGCGTCTCCGAAACGACCATCTCACCACCAGCGCTGGAAGCCTGGGCCCGGGCCGGGCGGGCGTGCTTGTCCGCGCGTTGCTGCTCTCTCATTTCGGACTTGCGCTTTTGTAGTTTGACGAGCTGCGCGCGGCGCTGGTGCTGCTGCTGACTCAGTTCCTTCTCGGCGCGCAAGCGCGCGATCTCGTGCTCGGCGGCGACCCAGCGCTCCGTCGCACGTCGTGTCGCTTCCTCGGCCGCCCGCTTCACGGTCTCGGTCGCGTGCTTCGCACGCTGTCGTAAGACTTGCTGCGTGAGCCAGTGCGTGACCACGCGCTCGCTCTGGGCGCGGAGCTGCTCCAGGCGCCTCTGTTCTCGCTCACGCGTCTTTCGCTCGGTAGCTTCTTCGTGGTCCAGCCGTAGCTTCTCGGCCGCTCGCTGGGCCGTCACGAGCCGTTGCCACAGCCACCAGCGCTCCACAAAACTCGCAATGCGCTCCCGCGCGGCCTGGCGACGCAACCTCACAGCTTCCTCGCGCTTGGCCGTGAGTCGCGCGTTGTACGCCGTGGCCACCAGAGTGTGCGTCGCCACGCCACAGGCGTGCAGCACCTGTGCCACCGCCACGCGCGCCCGGATCTGGGCTTGGAGTTTCTGATTCGCTTCGTCGCGGTCGCGCGCGCGCTGCCGTTGCAGCCGCCCGAGCGCGTCGCGCGCGTCGCTCCGTTCGCGCTGCTGTGTCTTGTGCCCTTTCCACGAGCGCATGCGGCCTTGCAGCAGCCGCCTGGCGTGGTCTCCGCGGTGCTGCCGCTCGAGCCGCGCGCGCACGAATTCCAACTGACGCGTGGCCAGCGAGATCGCGGCGTTCGCCTCCACGGCCGCCCGGAGCCTCCTCCGCAAGACGCTGCGCTCCAGGAACCGGTCGATCTGCTCACGCGCGTGCTGCTGCGTTCTCACGTGCGCCGTCCGCTGCGCCTCGGCCTCCTTCAGCGCGTGCTCGTCCTGGAGGCGCTGGGTGTGGGCCTCGGCCTCCTTCCACTTGGTCTCCATCGCGCGCACCGAGAGCTGCATCGCGACGCGCAGCTCGGCGAGCCGCTTGGCCTCCACCTGGCGTCGCTTGGTCTCGTCCTGCCGGGCCTTCATGGCCTTTATGTTCTGCATGAGCTGGCTCCGTCGGTTGGCCTCCTCGGCCTCGGCCAGCTTCCGGCGCAGCCGGCGCTCCCGCACAAACGATTGGAGGTGGCGGGCGGCCGCGACGCGCCGCTCGTTCTCACGTCGCTCTGCCTGACGCCGTTGCTCGGCCGCGCGCCATCGCCTTCGTGTCCGTCGCCACCAGCGCTGGAGGACGACACCCGCCCTGTTGCGGCGTCGTTGCCGTTGTGCGACGTGCGTGAAGAAGCGATACCGCCGGAAGCAGCGATGCACCAAGTGGAACGCGCGCTGCCGCGTGAGCGTTTGCTGCCACGTCAGCCACACGCCCACGCGCCGCTGGATGCGCGCGGCCATTTGGTGGCGACGCGCGTCCGTCCGTTGGGTTGCACGCGCGCGCTGGCGACGGACAACGCGGCGCCCAAAGCGTCCTAGCTGGCGGGCCGCCCACGCGCTGCGGAGCGCAACCAGCCGCTCGTGGCGCTTCAAGCGCGCGGCGGCCCACAGTCGAAAGCAGCGGCGCAGCATCTTGAGCTCGCGCTCCAAGTACCGAGTGCTCAACGTGAACCGCGGCGACGAGGCGACGAGGTGGCGGGGCGACGCGGGCCAGTGTCTAGGCGATGACGGGAGCCCGGCAGTCTCGACTGGTGAGTTGAACCGCATCGGGTGGAGTCGCTCGCCGAGATCGATGGCCGCGACCTGCACGTCCCGGCAGAGCGACATAATCCGCGAGAGCTCGTCCGTGTTGGGCGAGACGTCTTCTTGTTCTTCTGGATTGCAGTCGGGCGATGGCAATGATGGCAATGACGGCGCTGTGTCATCCTCGACATCGTGTGCACTTCCAGGAACAACATCCACGGGGTGTTCGTCTACTGCGGGGTCCCGCCATTCTGACACGGGCACTGGCATCGCCAGCTCTACCCCTGTCGCTGGCTCGACGGCTTTCCGTGGCGCCGCCATGCCCAACGACTCGAGCGAGAACTGCGGCAGCTTGTCGAGCGCACTCGCGATGGTCTCTCGCGTGCGCTGGTCATCATCGCTAGCTACAAACTGGCACGGATCCTTGGCCTCGGCGCGTGCCATGGCACTGGGCGTTCCCGTGACGCCCAGTGAGCTCAGCGTCACGGACCGCTCCTGGAGCTGCTTAGCCTTCTTGGCGGAGTGGCTCTTGGTGGTCTCGTGTACGCGTGCCTTGGGCTCTGCTGCGGGTAGTGCCACGTTAGGTGCCACGGCCAAGGCTGTGGGTCGTGGTGAAGGCTTTGGTGCTGGAGCTGGTGGCTGCGCTTCTGAAAGCACTTGTGCGCGGCTCACTCGTCGCGGTGGATCACTGGGCTGTTGTGGCGCGGGGACATCAGCCCACGCCTGGGACTTTACCGGCGCCACAGGTGCTACTGCCAGTGCCACGCCAATGGAGTCAGCTTCATCGTCGTCCTCCGAGTCCGCAGCACTCATAGGTGCTGCCACGGCCATGGCCGAAGGCAAGTAGTGGCCGTCTGGCCGCAGGTAGCGTGGCAGCAGGCGCGTGGCGTTGGGCTTGTTCTCGCTCTCGAGCAGGTCCAGCAGCGCGCGGGCGACGCGGTCGTGCGGCAGCAGTTGCCACGCCGGGTACTGGCGACGCACTTGCACAGCGAACGCCTCGAGCCGGGCCACGACAAGCTGGAACAGCGACGAGTTTGCCGTGCTGCTGCGAGTGCCCATGGCCTGGCACGAGCACAGCAGCAGCTCGGACGCGTCCAGCGACACGCCATCCAGCAGCGGATTGCGCAACGCGCTCACGCCCAGCGCCTCAAAGAAGCGCGCGAACGACGGGAACGCGAGCAGCCCATCCACGTCGCTGGCGCACAGCCGCGCGAGCGTCTCCTGGAATTCAAACTGGAGCGCCCACAGCGCCGCCGTGTCCTTCGAGGCAGTCGACGCAAGCTGTTCGTAAAAGTACCGCACCATTTCGACCACCGACAGCGTGAGGCTGCGGAGCCGGTTGAGCAGCTTGATGGCGTTGGTCGAGAGCAGCAGCGGCAGCGGTGCTCCAGACAGTCTAATCGAACGGATCGCCATCGACGGCACTGGCAGACGGCGCAGCTCGTCCTGGACGCCCAGCAGCACGCGGCTGCGCTGCGTCACGTTGTCGCGGATCGCGTCGGCGATCACCAGCAGCGGCGACGGAGACGGCATGTCGTGGCGCCGCGCCGACGGTCGCCGCCGGTGCGTCAACAGCGCGTCGTCTTGGTCTTCTTCGTGGTCAACCTCTCGGTCGAGCGCCTGGCGCGAGCGGCTGCTCAGCACTTTCTGCTTGAGCTTGTACGGACTGGGCGTCTTGTGGTCCAGCGACGTGCGGCGCAGCGTCGCACTGGAGGAGGACGAAGGGGGCGGTGGTCGCGTGGAGATGGGACGGACCGCCGCATCCTGCCAAGGGTGTCGTGTGCCGGCATCCTCGTGGTGGTGGTGATACGCGGGCCGCAGCACGCCGTCGTCGAGCTCGAGCTCCACGAGCAGGTGCCGCTGGTCGGAGAGCGACCGCCGCGCCATCTTCACTCAACGGGCTTGGTAGTCTCCGGTGGGGAGTGACGCAGAGCGCATGCTCACGCGAGTGCTCTCTCTCATGGTACGCACGACAGGGGTCTCAGAGAGACGCCGCAATAAATAGGCGGCGGCACCAAAGGCCCTACGGTAGAGGGCAGAAAATAGATGGCCCTGGCAGCCGTGAAGTTGATACAGACAAGCGGATACGCATGATACGGTGCGGGAATCTGCTACGTTGCCCGCGTCGCGTGGCCCCCAAATGGCTTCACTTCTTTGTTGAGGCGGCCGGCCGTTCGGAAACACCACGCAGCACACACCACAACCAGACCTTTTGGGCATGAGTGGCCAGCGCGTGCGGGGTCCACACACTCCCAACGCGCTCGCTCTCTTGGTTGTTGCGGTTGGTCACCCTGCTTGGGTGCCGGTGAAAATTCCCAAAGCGCAGACGCGCGACGCTGACGTTGAAGGGCGGGTCCCAGTAGAAGCGGTTCATGGTGCACCACGCAGTCGTGTTGTTGACCCGTCGCGGGCGAACCGGGGGGCAGACAGATCCAGCGCCCGCGTTTGTGGGGCCACAGACACCAGCGCGCCCATGCGACGCAACGCTTTGGGGCGAGGGGACCCATCTCGGATTCTGTAGACACTGGAGTACTCAGAACGAGCCGGCGGGCCATCTTGGTGAGACGCTTCGCGGGCCTGTCGGAACCGGCCATCGTGACTCCCTTTGTCGCGCCGCGATGGTCTCCCTTGTGTACCCCCTTGGCCAGCTGCGTGGGTGGGTACAGACAGCCCCTTGCAACAACCGGGTGGTCGTCCTGCAAAAAAAAGGGACCGGAGCCGCAGCTGGCGGGAGCCCCCATGGCCCCAAATGATCCGCATGTGTCCAGCTCAGAGAGTCGTGTGCTCTAGAGATCCGGTCGCGTCCCGCACCGTTACTCATTGGAGAAGGCCAGATCGGACTCTCTACCGCGGAAGGCCGAGTCCATGATCACTGTCACGCCCCAGTCATATATAGCCGATAGAGCGAGCGGGGGCAGGGGCACCCAGGCTGTGGGACACAGCACATGCCTTTGTGGGCATGGGAGAGGCGGACGAGGGAGCTGGGCGCCGCTCGCCGGCCCGAGCACACGACATGGGCATTTCCGAATCCTCTCCCCTCTCATCTCACCGCGAGATGCCACTCGTCGAGCGCTCCGTCGCCGTCGCCGCCTCGTTCCCTTTTACCGCCTCGTCCGGTCCCTTCTTCCTCCACCCTCACACAACCACTATGCACGCCAAGACGTCATCGTATTCCACCAGCTCCACGACCGCCCCTCAGTCGCCCGACGCCGTGTCGGCCGTCGCGCCCCCGTCGTCCACGGGCAAGCCGCCGATCTCGCCGCCGCAAGCGCTCCCGGGCATGCCCACGCTCATGCGCTTACCGTCGCTCGTCACGCGCACGAACCAGGCGCTCCACATCCGCCAGCCACCAGCTCCAATTCATTCGCACGCGCGTCCGTCGGTGATCGCGACGCCACAGGCCCAGACGCGGTTGCTGACCACGCCGCCCGTGGCGATGCCGCCGTCGCCGCACGGCTCGGAGCCGCCGTCGCCCCGGGAACTCGCGGCGCGCTTGGCGCTATTGCTCCACGCGCGCGAGTGCTGCACGCCGCTCGACATGGAGCGCGTGTGCGGCGTGCGCAACTGCCGCGTCGCGCGCGGCGTGCTGGACCACTGCCAGGAGTGCTTTCTCGCCGACGCGCAGTGCCACCGCTCGTGCTCCGAGGCCAAGCAGCTGCTGCGCCACTTCCGCGTGTGCCGCGCGCAGCAGTTCCAGCGCGCGTGCGCGATCTGCGACTTGCTACGGACCGAGTTTGCCTGGGCCATGCAGCACGCGCGCAGCCTCACGCCGCTGTTCGTGCCGCTGACCTCGGGCGCCCCCATGGACACCACGGACCACGCGCCGTACTATCACTATCCGCCCGCCGAGCCGCAGCGCCGCCACTCGTCGTACCAGCCCGAGCCGTACCTGTCCGGCGCGGCGTCGGCGGCTGCGGTGTCGCTGCGGCGCTCCGTGAGCGAAGGGCCGCAGGCCACGATGTCGGCCGCGGGCCACCACAAGCGCAGCAACGCCGACGCCTCCAGTCCGGCGGGTCACGTGGCCACGATGGAGCCGCCGCTCGTCACGCCGATGGTCAAGCGCGTGCGTATCGTGACGCCCACGGAAGAGGCCGAGGCCGCGGCCCGTCAACACGCCAAGAAGGCGTAGAGGCGCCCTGTCTGTGTGTCCATGGTCTGTGTGGTGCGTGCCGTCCAAACCCGAGCGTCGTCATCGTAGGGGTCTGTCTGTTCGTAGGAGAAGCCGTGCTGTAGTAGTTGGCAGGCGTAGGAGATAACAAGTAAAAGCTGGGGTCTCTGTCGATCGCAGACGGAGCGAGTGCCCCTCATTTGGCTCAGTTCCCATTCCACAGTGGCTTGAGGTCGTCTTGCCGTGCACGCTGTTGGGTGCGAGTGTGGGAATCCCATCCAGCAATCTCGTGGCGCCGTCATGGGTTCTATCAACACTGGGTCTCTGGAATTTCCGTGGCGCGCCTGGATGAATCATGAAGAGACAGCACGTCAACCAAGGGGTCGCTCGGTAGAAACGAGAAGCTCTTCCCACACCGACTGGATCAGCTTCTAGGTGTGACACCCATCATGCAACATGGCTACGGTGCGACCCACCAAACTGGCTTGTTGCCACGGTTGACGCACCAAGGTGGCCACGGTCACTGACCGTCGGTCACCATCGCGCCCTGATCATCACGTAGCCGGACGACTCGGGATGATTATCAAGGCGACCGGAGTCTGGAGCCTCCTCCTGAGGATTGCGAGTGAGTGGGAGCTCATGGCTCGCTCAACACTTATTCGTCGTCATGCCTTCGTCCATTCACGAATCCAATGACAAAACACAATGGTGGTTCGAGAGAGAAAAACACACACTACTATATTGTACCCAAACACATTCTCGGAGTGGGGAGCGTTCCATCCGTGAGGCGGCGTCTGTGCGGACATGGAGCGCTGCATTCCATCTGCAGGCGTCCGCACCATGAGACGCGCCGTCCGGGACTTCTCCTTCTACCTCCTCTACTTCTACTATTTTGTTCCTTCCGAGGCGGCCGGGAGGTACACGCCCTTGGTGTGTCCAGCTAGCGATCGCTGGACGGGCGGGCACTTACTTGGTGGTTGGCCAGCGGGCCTCGAGGGTTCTTGAATACAGAAAACACACAGAACCGAGCACACGAACACTCGTGCCGGTGCGGACGGGAGGAGGCGCGACGCTTCATCGAGTGGGATCGTCGTGGCGTCCAGCGCCGGCACTGCACTTGCACACACCACGGGGACAGAGACACACAGAGACTGCTCCACGCCTACATGAAGCCGCCCATGAGCGGCGATGTGGCCAGCGCCGTGGCGTGGCCTTGCTGTGCGGCGTGCATCTGCGCGAACGACGGCGGGTTGGCGCGCTTGTAGAACTGGATCGGCTCCGACTTGTCGTCGGTCGTGCGGTACTGGTAGAGCACGAGGCAGCCCGAGCCCGGGTGGCGGCGGTCCTTGAGGAAGCCGATGGTCTTGGTGCGGTCGTAGACGCTCTGGAGGTAGAACTTGGTCGTGTCGGTCACGACCGTGCCTTCGGGGACACCGCACACGACGAACTTGGCCTTCATGTCGATCTTGGGGCTGAAGCTGAGCTTCTTACTGAGCTTCTGGATGCGCAGCACGCTGCCGTCGCCCCGCGCCAGCGAGATGCGGTCGCCGCCGCGGATGTCGCCTTCGCTCGTGTGCGCGATGATGCGCAGCGCGTCCTCGGGCTCCGGCATCGGCTCGTTCTCGGTCGTGAAGCACTCGACCAGCTTCGAGAACATGCTGCTCTTGGAGAAGCGCTGGCGCGACGAGACCTGGATCGTGAAGCCGTCGCTGGCCTTGAAGTTGAGGTGCAGCGTCTGGCCATGGTACAGCGGCGCGCCCGCGGGCGCGTGGACAATGGGCTTGGGGCGGATCGACTCGCCGGTCTGGTGCGGCGGCGTGAAGGCCGCGGGCACCGACATGTGGCGCGCAAGCAGCGGCGGCGGCGCCGAGACCATGCGCGGCGGCGACGACATGCCGCGCTTCTGGCGCACAAAGCTCTTCTTGGGGCCGATGCTGAAGCGCCAGCGCGAGCCGCGGTTCGGCAGCGGCTCGCCGAGGATCGCGTCAAAGTTGTCGCACACGTCAAAGTCACCGCTCCCGACGTCGAGGTCGTCGTCTTCGCCTTCACTGTCGACTTCGACAAACGACGAGACGCCCTCGGCCTCGTCGTCGATGAACTGCTCTTCTTCCTCTTCGTCTTCCTCCTGCATCGGGTGCTTGCGGACGACCTCGACCTCCACGGGCTGGCTGGTGGGCACTTCGACGACAGCCACGGGTTCCGGCTTGCTGAGGCGGATCTCCTCGTAGCTGACCGACGGAATGAACGCCGACTCGACGGTCTGGTAGCCAAGCGCCTGCGGCTGCGCCTGCTCCATCATCATCTCGTTGGCGGCCATGTACTTCTGGAAGTCCTCTTCTGTCGGAGCGACGCTGTCCTCGAGCGGCGTGCCCACTGAGTCGGACATGATGGGCGTCGGGAGGTCGTCGACGTAGTCGTTGGCGTCGCCGTAGAGCGAGCTAGGCTTCCCGGGCGTGCTGATACGGATGCGCGACTGCGCGAAGAGCGAGTTGGGCGAGCTGATGCGGATAAGCGACTCACGCGGCGCCGCGCCGTCGTAGCTACCGGTCTCAGCGGCCTCGAGCGCACGCTTGAAGGCCGACGGGATCTCGGGCGTGAAGTCGGCGGTCGGCAGCAGGTCGACGCTGAGGCCCGACGGGATCGGCGGCGTGGCCGGCACGAACATGCGCGAGTCTTCGTCGAACGTCTGGCGCACGGGGTCCACGACATCCGTATCGACGTGGAGAAACGAGTCCGTGCGCACGGCCATGGCGACCGGCTCTTCTTCTTCTTCAGTGGTCGACGGCTCCTGCTCGTAGCGCATGGCCATTCGGGAGAGTGGGTCCATGCGCGCGCTCGCGCGGAGCGGCATGGGCGGAGCGCCCGAGGCCGACGTGTGCGCGCGGCGGCGTGTGGGCATGTCGAGCCCGTCAAACGCCGCGGCGCCCGTGGCCGTCCAGCGCGAGACCTCGGTCTTTGTGACGTTCGTGGTGGGCTTGTAGGTGACCGTCGCGCGCGTCGCGGCGCTGTGGCTGCGCGCCGTGCGCGTCTGCACAGGCTGGTGCTCCCACGGGCGGTACGAGTCCGTACGATGGACCGTGACCTTGCAGAACTTTTGCGGCTGGTCGTGGACACCCATGATGTGAATTTACAATGCTGTGTTGGGAAGAGGAAGAAAGTTGGGGACTGAGGACAATGCCAGAGGGCGCCTTGGTGGCCCGTTCGCGGTCCATGCCAAAAAGCGGCCGCCGTAGAGACGGCTTGGCGTACAGCGGCATAGAGAGTCGGGCAGAGCAGCGGCTCCTTGGATCGGCCCGTGTGTTTCTGTTAGTATCCGGTCACGCAGCGACGAGCAGCTCCGATTATAGCATGACAGACTAGCCAGTAGTGCACCCATCCAGCTGGTTACTGTGATCACCAGCTTTTACTTGTCACATAGTCACTGAAGCGGGGTTTTGTTACTAAAACGAGGGAGAGTCAGCTGGAAGTGTAGCCATGTGAAGAGGTGGAGGCTGACCGAGGATGTCAATGCGTCGCCAGAAGAGACGGTCGGCCCAGGCGCTTCAAACAAACAGCAAGGACTGTACAGAATGACAGAATGATCTATCCATTGTGGTGTTTGGCGTGAGGAAGGCGCAGGACAATGTGGAGAAGAGGCGCCGACTATAAGCTCACCCGGGTGGGAGGAACCCACTGCGATCCAGACGTGTCTGGCGGCCTGGCAGGGTGAGCCACTCGCACGCATTTACAGAAGAAGGAGCAGACGGTCAACGATCCGGTCACGACGACGAACTGGGTTCAGTTGGAATCTTGCGAGTGCTTCGCCAAGGCCACACAAACTTGACGAGCTGCTCGAACAAGAAAGCCATGGGGGTGAAGTGAGGTGCCCAGCAGCCACAACAATGTTTGCTGGGTGGATCTGCCGGCCGTGCCAATTCGGCGGAGCGCTGGTGCGCTCCTGACCTGGAGTCCATATTGACATGCCTCGCGCTTCCTGGCAAAGAAGCACTCGGCGCCATTGATCATACATGGCGCCGAGTTATTCACAGTCGACTCGTCGGACCTGGTACTGCTCGAATGTCCTACACTAAAGCTATTTTAGGCACCAGCGGCACTAGGAATTCGTCTATTTTAGGGTCCATCTAGTCCGCTTGGCTATCGCGTAATCACGAAGCTTGTTGATCCTGCCGCAATGGTTCCCGTGTTCACGCTCGTGGTCTCATCCCGCTTGGTCGCAGCCATTCCGCGCCTCAGATTGACGTCTGCGGTCGTCTTCAACCATAGTCACGCTCGTGCAGTGCTGAATCGTGGTGATTCGCTGTCTGCGACGTGGGCAGCATCGGCGATTACGACGCCGACGTGGCCGAACAGATTACCCAGAGACACACCCAGGCCGTGGGCACGCGCCTTGAGTCTCTCGTGGTGGCCGCTCCCACGCAGTAATCCCATGGTGTAGTGTAGGTACAGCAAGCAACACCCTGGTGCCGTCAGAGTGGATACATCACCTCTGGCGAGTTGCGGAATGAGCTGCTCTCTTCTTGGTGCCGTCAGACGGGATACAGTGCCTCTGGCAGAGAGCAGCTCATTTCGCAATTCGCCTTCCAACTCCCCAATCTCGTCCTCCTCCTCCTCACCAGCATCATGACGCGCATCGTCATCGTCGGCGCCGGCCCGGCCGGTATCAACACCATGCAGGCCCTCGCTGGCTCGCTCAAGCCCAGCGACGACACCGAGATCGTGATCTTCGAGAAGAGCAAGTACTACTACCACGCCGTCGGCGCCTCGCGCGCGTACACGGAAGCCAGCTACGCCAAGAACATGTTCATTCCGTACGACAAGACCATCCCAGCCAACGCCACTTCCTTCGTGAGCTTCAAACGCGCGGTCGTCACGGACATCTCGGCCGCGCCCAACCAGATCAGCTTCAAGGCCGTCGGCGCCAACGACCTCCCGGCGTCGACGACCGACACTTTGAGCTACGACTTCCTCATCCTCGCGACCGGCAGTACGTACACCGTGCCCATCAAGCAGGACGCCAACGACTACTCGCGTGCCCACACCGAGAACAAGCTCCAGGAAGTGCGCGACCAGATCGCCAAGGCCAACAAGATCTTGATCGTGGGCGGCGGCGCCGTTGGCTGTGAGGTCGCCGGGGACATCGCAGCGCACTTTCCGAACAAGCAGGTCACAATCCTCGAAGGCCGTAACCAGCTACTCGCGGTGGACCGCGTCAAGGACTCGTTCCGCAGCAAGCTGATCGACGCGCTCAAGGCGCTCAACATTACCGTCGTGCTTGGTGAGCGCACGGGCGAGCGCCTCGCAGGCAACTCGTACGAGAAGCGCACGTTCACGACGGACAAGGGCACGGTCATCGAATCGGATATCCAGTTGCTGTGCGCCGGCTTCAGTCCGTCAAGCGAGCTTGTGCGGGCCATGGACGCGTCATTGATCGACCCGAACGGCGCGATCCGCGTCAACGACATGTTGCAGCTCGACAATGCGCGGTACGCGCACATCTTTGCGCTGGGCGACGCGACCAACCACGCGACGCCCAAGATGGCGTACTACGCCGGTGAGCAGGGCAAGCATATTGCGGGTGAGCTCGTTGCAGTGCTGCGCAAGAAGCAGTCGGCCGTGGTCAAGCCGTTCCCACCGGTCGCTGTGCAGGCCATGGTCCTGCCGCTCGGGCCCAACGGCGGCGTCTCGCAGCTGCCGCTCTTCGGCGGCTGGGTGCTCGGCGACTGGACCACGCGCTCGATCAAGTCCGGCGACATGATGGCCGGTCGCATGTGGTCCGCGCTCGGCGCGACGCTCCCGCAGTAATGCATTGGGACGCTGCGTGTGGTTACATAATCTGGATTCGATTCTTGGTGCAAACCCAAGTGGCTGACGAGATCCAAATATACATACATTCCTATTATGCGAGTGATGGTACCTTGGTCTCTCTGGCGGGAGCAATCGAAAGGGCGTGTACCCACCTATTGATGATGCCAAAACAGAGAATCATATCGACTGTGTTGGGGAACCGTAACCCATGTAACCCCCATTTCTCTTTGTTCCACAGCGCAATGAGGCACGCACTTCCTCAGTCCCTGAGCTCCGCCCATCCGCCGATCGTTCCTCACAACCGCCCTCACATCCTCACAACATGCCCCGCATCGTGATCGTCGGCGCCGGCCCCGCGGGCATCAACGCCGCGCAGGCGCTCGCCAGCAAGCTCAAGCCGAGCGACGACACGGAGGTCGTCGTGCTCGAGAAGAGCCGCTACTACTACCACGCCGTCGGTGCGCCGCGCGCGTACACCGAGGAAGCGTTCGCCGCCAAGATGTTCATCCCGTACGACAAGGCCATCCCGGCCAGCGCCGCGGCCTTTGTGCAGCTCATCCGCGCGGTCGCGACGCGCGTGTCGTCCTCCGAAGTGGCGTTCCAGCGCATCGGCGACGACGACAAACCCGTCGCCGAGACCGAGACGCTGAGCTTTGACTACCTCATCCTCGCGACCGGCAGCACGTACACCGTGCCCATCAAGCAGGACCCAAAGGACTACTCGCGTGCGTCAACCGAGACGAAGCTGCAACAAGTGCGCGACCAGATCGCCAAGGCCGACAAGATCTTGATCGTGGGCGGCGGTGCAGTCGGTTGTGAGGTCGCCGGCGACATCGCGTCTCACTACCCAACCAAGCAGGTCACGATCCTCGAGAGCCGCGACAAACTCGTGGCCACCAACAACGTGCGCGACAAGTTCCGCAACTACCTCACGCACTCGCTCGAGAAGCTCAAGATCAAAGTGATCACGGGCGAGCGGCTCCCCGAGCGGCTCCCGGGCAACTGCTTTGAGAAGCGCACGCTGCGCACTGACAAAGGCACGGAGATCGAGTCGGACATCCAGCTGCTGTGCGGCGGCTTCCACCCGGTCGCCGAGCTGATCCAGGAAATGGACGCCGAGCTGGTCGACGAGCGCGGCGCCGTCAAGGTCAACGACAAGATGCAGCTCGACAGCGACAAGTACGCACACATCTTTGCGCTGGGCGACGCGACCAACCACAAGACGCCCAAGCTCTCGTACTGGGCCGGCGAGCAGGCCAAGCACCTCGCGAACGAACTCGCGGCCGTGATCCACAAGAAGCAGCCGGCCGTGACCAAGCCGTTCCCGGTGCCCACGGTCGAGGCGTTGATCATGCCGCTGGGCCCGCACGGCGGTGTGTCGCAGCTACCCGTATGGGGCGGCAGCGTCGTCGGCGACTTCATGACGCGCCAGATCAAGTCGGGCGATATGTTTGCCGGCCGCATCTGGGGCTCGCTGGGCGCGACCGTGCCGAAGTAACCGATGGATCATTTCCCCAACACTCGGCACCTCAAAGGACAAGACGCGTTATCCTATTGCATGAAGAGACACCGACCATATCAACATAGGCACCGGTTTGACTCGTGAGTGGTTCCTTCGGGATGATTCCCATGGCGTCAGACAGGTGTTGGTCGCTGGGGCTGCAACGCGCGACTTGCGCGACTGTACCCATTTCCAACCGCTTCCTGAGGTCCACCCCAAGACCATCACTCCTGGTGACTTGTAGCTCCTCCGTTCGAATGATGTTCTCTTCTTTCTTTCCCACTCTCATTGGCTGAAATATCAACTGTAATCTCTGATTGGCGATAATGAGAGTCTAGTATCCCATTTCCAACCAATCAACTCAGTTGGTGGCCTTCTGTCAAGTGCCAGAGAGAGCAAACCGTATAGAGAGCGAGAGACTGGATCAAAACAAAACCGTTTGCCGCCGCCTCCACTTGCCGCTGGCGCCAAAACCAATCGCCCCTAGCATCGTCTGTGTCTCTTCCTCCTCCTCCAGAAGAACCATCACCATGGCCGGCTCCGCTGTCGCCGCGGCCCCCTGCTCGTTCTTCGCTGCGGGCAAGTGCCGCAACGGCGCGACCTGCAAGTTCTCCCACGCGGCTGTCGACCCGACACCGGCCGCCAAGACGCGCCGCGCGCCGTGCAAATTTTTCCTGCAAAACGCGTGCACGGCCGGCCGCGAGTGCAAGTTCTCCCATGACATAGACGACACAGAGGCCTCGGCAGCCTCGGCGCTGCTCACGACCACGTCCGCCGGCGAGCGCAAGCCGGCGCCGGGCGCGTTCGGCACGCGCTGCCGTTTCTACGACAAGGGTGCGTGCGCCACAGGCAGTGCCTGCCCGTACCGCCACGTCGACGGCGGCGGCCGCGGCCAGAACAACAGCGACCACGCCGGGGGAGGTGGCAGCAGCGGCGGCGGCAGTGGTCGCCATGTTCCCCAAGCGCGCATGCCGCCGGTCGCGGTCTCGACGGTCCAGATGCACGTGCTCGCGCCGGCGGCGCGCAAGCAGAGCAACGCGACCGCCGAAGGCACACATACCGAGGACGAAGCCATGCAGCAAGACATGATGGACGTCGACCGCGACGACGATGGCCAGCGCGGGTCTGGTGGTGGCGTGGCCAAGCTGAGCGATTTTTTGACGAAAGAAGAGGAACTGTACTACTACGGCGCCCCGGGCGAGTTTGACGATATGGAAGGCGAACAAGACGTGGAGGGCAAGCCCAGCTATGCCGACGTCGCGCGCCACAACTTGCCCGACAGCAACGACGAGGACGAGCAGTACGCATTCCAGATGGAAGGCCCTGGCAAGCCACCGTACGTGTCTGACAGGGAGCTTGGTTTGACGGACGTGGCTGATTTTGTGGTGCATGTGTGTTCAACAGTAAGACGTGCACGTACTATTTGCAAGGCCTGTGCCGCTACGGCGACTCGTGCTTCTATGCCCACTCGCTGGAGACGGCGCCCGCGACGGCCGACGAGCACGAGCTCGTGCAGCAGGAGATCCGCGACTCGGCCGACCTCGAGTGCGGCATCTGCTACGACCTCATCATCCTCAAGGGCGAGCGCTTTGGGCTTTTGTCGGGCTGCGACCACGCGTTCTGTCTGCCGTGCGTGCGCAACTGGCGCGGCCACGCCGACCAACCCAAGCAGACCGTGCGCCAGTGCCCCGTGTGCCGCCGCGACACGCACTTTTTGATCCCGTCGAACCGCATGGTCAAGGACTCTGGGCGCAAGAAGAAGCTTATCTCGGAGTACACCAAGAACCTCGCAGGCATCCCGTGCCGCCACTTTGACGAAGGGCGTGGGACTTGTCCGTTTGGCACGAGCTGCTTCTACGCGCACCGCTACCCGACGGGCGAAGAGGAAGTGCGCCAGGTGCGCACGGCGCTCGACGCCGACGGCCAGTACGATGTGCTGCGCAACATGCGCCTCGACCACTTTTTCCAGAACCTCGAGATCAGCTAGAGACCGTCGGTCGGATCCGAATCCGTGCTTGCCCCAGCCCCCATGTCGCCTTTCCACGTACCCATCGAGACTCGCCGCTTTCCGAAACCCCATCATCCGCCACTCGTTTGCTCCCACTGAAGGTGTGATCTCCCACGACCAACGATGCTGACGCGCGTAGCCCCCTCCATCGTGATCCAGAAGCGTACACAAACAAAAGAGCGAAACTGCCATTCGTAGGTGGCGTACTTGCGCCTCCGCGAACGCAAGAAGATGGACAAAAGACAGAAAGAACACAAAACTATCCAAGTGGAATATACACACGGCGCGTGGTGGCTGCCTCCGAACGTCTTGTATTCCCTCTACAGCTTGGAGGCCTCGCGGGTCGTGATGGAGCCGTCCTCCTGGCCAAAGTAGGCCTTCTCGGCCATGCCGCAAAAGAGCCCGACCTCGACCACGCCGGGGAGCAGCTTGAGGCGGTGGCCGAGCGACGCCGGGTCCTCGATCACGCCAAAACTCACGTCCAGCACAAAGTTGCCGTTGTCCGTGACCACGGGGCCGGCCTTGGCCTTGGCCATGCGCAGTACCGGCGTGCCGCCCATGGCCTCCATCGTGCGCGACAGCGGCACGTACGCCATGGGCACGACCTCGACGGGTACGCCCTGGGTCCACTGCTGGCCGAGCTTGCTCGATTCTTTGCGGTAGTCGGCGATGACCACGAACTTCTTGGCTGCGAACGCGAGGATCTTCTCTTGGAGCTGGCACGCACCGCCTCCTTTGATGCAGTTGAGCGCCAAGTCCACTTCGTCGGCGCCGTCGATCGTCACGTCCACGACCGGGTGCTCGTCTAGGCTCGTGAGCGTGAGCTTGTGCTGCGCGATGAGCTGCTTGGACTGGAACGACGTCGGGATGCACTTGATGCGAAGACCCTTTTCGCGCACGAGCTCACCGAGGCGCTCGGCCGCGTACACCACGGTCGAGCCGCTGCCGACGCCCACAATGTAGCCGTCGCGCACGTACTCGTCCACGGCCTGCCGCGCGGCCTGTCATAGATGAAACCCAGTACACTGAGCGACCCACCATCGTCTCGAGGGGGCACTATGCATGTCTACGAGCGGTCGCGTACCGTTCGCTTGGCCTGCTCGATCGCGCTGCTCATGGTGGTGCCGGCAGATCCTGTGGTCGCCCAGAAGTTGCGCAAGAGCGAGTGGTGGTGCTGCTGAGAACAACCCAAGAAACGTCAAAGTGAGCTGGTCCGCTGTGGATCGCTCTTCTATCCACCAATCATATCGATGTATTAGTGGATCCGCTATGGGTTAC
The DNA here is from genome assembly GCA_023337735.1 of Pythium biforme. Lineage (NCBI taxonomy): Eukaryota > Oomycota > Peronosporomycetes > Pythiales > Pythiaceae > Pythium > Pythium biforme. Next base: position 12,884 of record JAADXJ010000088.1, on the reverse strand, counting down.
AGCGGACGGGCTCAGTTTCGCGTAACCCAGACACTCCAAAGGACAACGCAAACCAGAGCAAAGGCGGCTCGCGCTCATTTCTCCATGTTGCTGACGCGGTTGAACACGGCGTTGCGGAGCAAGACGCGGCTCGGCCACCACCAGGCACTGCCCGTGGGCGTGCGCCTGAGCCACAGCAGCGGTACGAAGCTGAGCCCCACAGAGAAGCAGCGGCTGCTGGCGGATCTCCAGGCGGCGCTCCGCGACGACCCGCACGCGGCGCCTCGGCTGGGCGCGCTCATCTCGGCGTCCACGGCGCAGAACCTCACGCGCGCGCTCGTGGTCGTGCAGCGCGAGCAGCAGCAGCAACTCAAGGCGACGAATGGCGCCCCAGCAAACGCGACCGTGTCGATGCAGGAGCTCAAGTACGTCGCGCTCCAGCAAGGGCTGCCGTTCGTGGGCTTTGGCTTTGTGGACAACGCGATCATGATCATCGCGGGCGACTACATCGACGTGACACTCGGCGTCTCGCTTGGCATCTCGTCCATGGCGGCCGCGGGCATCGGCAACACGATCTCGGACATCGCGGGGCTCGGCTTAAGCGGCGTCGTCGAGGACTTTTGCGCGCGTCTGGGCTTGCCGGCGCCGTCGCTCTCGCCCGCGCAGATGATGCTCAAGGAGACACGCGTCGCCAAGATGGTCGGCAGTTCGGTCGGCGTGACCATCGGCTGCCTACTGGGCATGCTGCCGCTGCTCTTCATGGAGACCCGCGACAAGACCCCGCCGCCTGCTTCGGCGCCAGTCGAGGTCGCGTAACCCAGTGAATACACTTGTAGAATGTATAGTCACTCAACTGAGACCGTCAGTTTCAAAAGCAGTGGATCGATGGTGACGGCGGCGGCGCGGATCGCGGACGCCGTGGTCGCGTGGTTTGACGGCGCGCGCGTCGCGCAGAAGAAGCACGCGGCCGCCGGCGAGTGGACGGTGCTCGCGGGCGTCGTGGTCACGACGGTATCAGATACTAGTACTTTGGAGACAGAAGCGATCCGCGTGCTGGCCACGGGCACGGGCACCAAGTGCCTCGGGCGGCGCGACCTGGACGCCCATGGACTGGTCGTGAACGACTGCCACGCCGAGGTCGTCGCGCGCAGGGCGCTGCTTCGGTACCTCTACCTCGAGGCGCTCCGCTGGGCCACGAGCGGCGATACAGGAGATCAACAGTCGATCTTTACACGGGACCACAGCAGTGGGAAGCTGCGACTCCAGCGCGGCCACGCGCTGCATCTCTACATCAGCGAGGCGCCCTGCGGCGACGCGGCCATTTACCCACTAAAGGAGGCCGTTGTGGACGCGCTGGTCGAGCGTCGCACGCAACGCGAGCGTGAGCAAGAGGCCGTCGGGGTCACAACGGACGAGCGAAGCGCGTTGCGGCTAACCGGCGCCAAGCACAAGCGGGCGGACGATGCCGTGTCCACAGACAAGCGGTTCGCGCAGGCCGTGGGCCTCGCGCGCGTCAAATCGGGGCGCTCGGACCTGCCGCCGGACAAGCAGACGCTGTCGATGAGCTGCTCGGATAAGATCGCGACGTGGGGAACTGAGGGCGTGCAGGGCCAGCTGCTGTCGCGGTGGTTTGAGCCACTGTACCTAGCGTCGATCGTCGTGGCCGCGGACCCCGCGGCGCTCTCGCAGGCCGCACAGCAACGGGCCATGGAGCGCGCGCTGCGTGACCGCATCGGGAACTCCAACGCCATGGAACTGTGCGTGGTTCCTAGTAGCCGCTTTAGCCATCGGCGCGAGGCGGGGAAGAACGCGTCGTCGCTCTCGCTCAACTGGACGCGGCTCGAACCGCACTGGCAACAGCTCAGCGATCCAAAGGGCTGGCACGCGGGTTTCTTGGCGTCAGGGGAAGTGGAAGTGCTGATGGCCGCGACGGGCTTCAAAGAGGGCGCCAAGAAAGCCGCCAAGATGGACGTCCAGGCCAAGCAGCGCGTCGCGTCGCGGCTGAGCAAGTGGAGTTTGTTCCGCGCCTACGACTTTGTGCGGAGCGCTGCCGCGGAAGGAGGCCAAGAGGAAGACAAAGAATCCCGCGAGCAACGAACGTACGCGGACGAGAAGACCTATGTGGTGGGCACGGCAGGACACGAGCGCCATGCCCACCTCAAGGCGGCGCTGGGCGACTGGGTCGGGGTCCCCGCATCGTTCAAGCGCTTCCAGTGCCACAACGCGTAGATACACACTCTATGCCACAGATATCCTACCTCCCATGCTTGTCGTAAAACCACTTTTCGTCTTCGTCGTCGCTGGAGACGTCGTCGTCCTCTCGAGGCTCCTCGGGCTCGTGCGTACTCGAACATCTCTGCTGCTCCGCCTTCTCGAGCTGCTGGATCACGCGCTTGGCGCAGTCGCGGCGCTCGCTCTGGAGCGCGTCCTCGTACACGACACCGCCCAGTCCGCGCTGCTTGGAGATGATGTCAAACGCCATTGCAAACTTGTCCACACAATCGTCCATCCGAAACACGGCGCTGAACTCCACGACGTCCATGAGCGCGCCGTGGCGCACGGGCAGCTGCGTCGACGCCGTGAAGAAGCCGCGCTTCTGGCGGTTCCCAAACACGTCCAGGAATGTCAGCAACACGTTGGCCGGCGACACGGATTCTGCGGGCGCTTGGCGCTTCTTAGCGTTCGTCGTCCTCACTGGGAACCGCGTCGTGAAGATGTAGGCGACCATCATGTACAGTCGGTAGCTGCCCAGGCCGCCCGTGAACGGTTTGTCGAGCTCAAACTGGTGCAAAAACTCTTTGAGGAACACGACGATCGCGAAGAACGGCGCGCCGAGTGCTTCTTGTAGCTGCGTGACCAGCGCGGTCGTGCGCCCGTGGTCGCTCGCGCAAAAGGCCTCGCGGTTCACGCCCAGATCGATTTGCAGGCCGCTGGTTGCGTCCGTGATCATGAGGATCGGGACCTTGGCTTTGCTCAGGCACTTGATCTGGAACTGCGGGCGATGGGTCGTCAGAATTTGCTGCAGCGCGCGCAGCTGCCGCATTTTCTGCCGGCGCAGCGTCGGGTTCCACGGTGACTTGAGCGACGTTGACGCCGCCACCAGCGGCTTTTCAGCGTAGGTGGCCACGCCCGGGAGCGACAGGTTCAGCGAGAACGTCGGCTCGCCGTCCTCACTGGCATCGTCGGACGACGCGTCGTCCGTGTCCGAGACCACGTAGCCGGCCCGGTTCGCCCGGTTCTCGTCGTCTTCCTCTTCTGCTTCCGCGTCCGACGCGCTCACGGGATGCACGGGGTCCTCTCCACTATCGTCTCGACTGCGCATCTTGGAGAAATCCAGCTTCCCGACGGTAATATCCAGGTCACTGCGGAAGGTCTCCATGCCGCTGCTCGACGAGCCGTATAGCTCGACGGTCGCGCCGGGGAACGCACTGCGGATGAGCGCAGTGATCTCGCCAAACGTACGTTTCCGGAAAGCGCGCTCGTCGGGAGTGAGCGCCACAAAGCGCGCAAACGCCGCGAGATCGCCATCTAGGTCCCCGGCGTCGCCGAGTCGCAGCGCCAGTAGCTTGCGCACCGAGGCGCTGCTCCCGCGGCTGAACGCCGGTGCGACGCGCGCGTGGGCCTCGCGCTTCTCGCGCTTGAGGCGCTGCTTCTCTTTCGTCGAGAGCTTCTTGCGGTTGAGCGCGCGCGCGCGCAGCGTCGGCGCAACCGCAAACGTGGGCTTGGGTTGCGCGGGGACGCCAACACGCGGCTTCTTGCGGCGCCGCTCGCGCTCGTCGTCAGACGCGACCCACTCCTGTGGCTCCGGATACCGCCACTTGGCCGCCTTTGCCGGGAGAGGAGGCGCCTTTGTGTTCATGGAAGATTTGGCGTCCGAAAAAGCCTTCTGCGGATGCGCTCTGGTGCTGTCATGACGACCGCGCTTTTGCTTGTGTTGAAACGGCGCTTCCACGGGTCCACCACCGCCGCCGGCGCTGACTCGCTGGCCGAGCCGCGGCCCTTGGCGCGCGCGGCTCCGCTTGCGCGTGTCCTTCATTTCCCGTGGAGATCCTTCAAGGCGGGATGTCTTCTACCATTCAAACTGCCCGGTTTCTCTGATCGAGGTCTTGTCCCGAATGGTCCCGAATGGAATGACACATCCCGTTTTAGAGGAGATAGATGGGTACATAATCCCGCATAGAGCTGTCACTTGACGGCTGCATCGAGGTCACGAGTGAGGACACTTTTCAGAATCCGGTGCCCACATGGACGTGGCAGATGGTTCTGCGGAGCTTTTCGTTGAGGCGCCTGGCCTCTACCACGTGTCCGCATTGAGAGGAGCTCCTCATAATGTTCGGAAAACTCCTAATGTTTGTCAGGAAGACCGTCAGTAAACAATAGTAGTACCGTACTCGACCGCCTGCTCTTCTGCTGGGTGTAGAAATCCCCTGCGCGGAGGAATCGTCAGCTCGCCGTCCTCCATCACTATCGCGTAGTCGACCGTCTGAAACTGCGAGGCGTTCGGACCAGACGGCGCTTCCATAGCAAGCGGAGAGGCCCGGCCTGCAGTGACCTCAAGCAATTGAGAAAGAGAGAACAGGGCAGCGACTCCACCGACAGCAGTCTCGAGTTCCCCCATGAAGGCGACGAGCGTCGTCGCGCGCGCGCTCGCGGCCGCCGCGCTCTGCGGCTTGTCCCTGCAACGAGGTGCGTATTCCGCAGGGTCATGGGTGTTAGCTTCCTACTTCTAATCGTATTTGCCATATAGTCGACGCGAATCAGTACTGGGCAGGCGCGTGGGGTGGTACGCCCGCGGCGCCCGCGCCCGCGCCCAAGGCACAGGCACCGGCACCAGCACCACCGTCAGGCGACAACAGGTACTGGGCCGGCGGGTGGGGCCAGAACCCAGCGCCGGCACCCACGCAAAAGTCCACGCCGACGTACGCGCCCGTGCCAGTCACAAAGCCCCCAGCGCCAGCGCCACAACCCAAGCCACAACCAGCCCCAGCGCCACAGCCAGCCCCGCAGCCGGCTCCGAAGCCTCAGCCAGCGCCAGCGCCACAACCGGCGCCTCGGCCCGCTCCTGCTCCTGCGCCTGCTCCCGCCCCCGCATCAGCGCCGCAGCCTTCGATCGACATCGACATTACGATCGACTTTAACACCTCCAAATGGGAGATCAACGCCACCACCTACCGCCCGGGCACGGCCCACGCGCCCACGCGCACGCCGCTTCCGACCGGCGCGGCCGGTGGATACGAGACCAAGAAGCCCGACCAGGTCGCGCCGAGCCCACCGGCAGCCCCGGCAGCGACACGGCCTGCGCCAGCTCCGGCGCCGGCCCCAGCCCCCACACCCGACGAAAGTGAGGACGACGGCAGCGAAGACGCGACGCCGCCCAAGCTCACGCCCAGCCCCGTGCTCACGCCGCCGGCGACCGTGGCCCCCACGCCGGCGCCGACCCCAGCGCCTGCGCCCGCTCCTATACCAGCTCCCACGCCCGAACCAACCCCAGCTCCGACCCCAGCTCCGACCCCAGCTCCGACACCAGCTCCCACACCAGCTCCCACACCGGCTCCCACACCGGAACCAACTCCAGCTCCTACGCCAGCGCCGACACCAGCGCCGACGCCAGCGCCGACACCAGCGCCGACGCCAGCGCCGACGCCAGCGCCGACGCCAGAGCCCACCACGGGCGTGCCGGCCCAAACGGCGACCACGCAGTGGCCGACGACCACAGAGACCGTGAGCCTCACGGCGGCCCACGTGGTCGCCGCGGGCCAGACTTTCGATGGTGGAATGAAGCGGTACGAGCGGTCGGACCTCACATGCGACCTGGCGAAAGCGGCCACGAGCGACGACGCCGTGTTCGTAGTGCAGCCGGGCGGCGTGCTCAAGAACGTTGTGATCGGCAGCAAGAACGTCATTGGCGTGTTCTGCGCCGAGCAAAACTGCGTGCTGGAGAGCGTGTGGTCGGACGGCGTGTGCCAGGCGGCCGTCCAAATCGAGAAGAGCCTTGGCACGACGTCGATTACCGGTGGCGGCGCCAAGGGCGCCACGCAGCGCGTCGTGTTCCACAAGGCCTCGGGCGCGGTCAAGGTCGCCAACTACTACAGCGAGGACTGCAACAAGCTGGTCGAGTCGTGCGCGACGTGCGGCCCCGTGAAGCGCACGATCAGCGTCGTGGGCGTCGAAGTGTACCACCCGACGGGCCCGCTCGTGAGCGTCAACAAGAACTACAACGACGTCGCGACCATCGACGGCGTCAAGGCCATTTCGCCGACGGGCGCGATGGAAGTGTGCGTGCATGTGGACGGCGGCAAGACGCCCACGCAGGTGAGCGCCGGCGCGGCCGACGGGCTCTGCACGTACGCGGCCGCGGCTGTGCAGTTCCTCAAGGGCTAGTTCGTGTTGATCGTGCTGGCGGGACCCAGTTTTGAAAAAGCTACGTGTCATACTTGAGTGTTTAGATGGCGGTCACACGACCGTGAACAAGAAAACAAACAAACACCCACACACGAGCGTGTCGGACTGTGCGCTGCCGAGTCTTCGTGTGAGGACGCCTGTCTGCCCATTGCGCACGTTGCTCGTGGACGGCTGGGAGATCGGACGGCAAGTTGCACAGGCTACAGACGAACCTTCGGTGGTCGCGTTCATAGCGTGTGTGCCGTTCTGGTCGGTAAGCAGTCGTTTTGATCCCGTGGGGTTTGACACATGGATGCGCCCCACCGCCACATTGGCGACCGTCGCGACCCGGCTCTTCACAGGTAAGCAAGCGAAACCACTGGGCGCCGACTGGTTCTTGACGTTCGCGTCGCCAACGCGAGCTTTCCGCCTCCCCGTGTGTGCGCGTTCTCCGCGAATGCGTGTGTGTGTGTGGCGCGGTGTTGGCGTTGAGCAGGTGGGATCCAAGCACAACGAACGCGCGCCCACGGCGAACGGGACCACGCCCAATGGCATCACCTCTTCTCGCTCCGGAGCCGCCCTCCCTCTCCTCACTCGGCCATTTGCTCTCACTCGCTCCCGTCCACCAACACCAACTCCTTCTGCCCGCCATGAAGCGCTCCACGACGGGTCTGCTGCTAGTGGCCGTCACTGCACTCTTCGCTGCGGCCCCCGCTGACGCGCACGGACGCGTGTTGGCGCCGCGCGTGGTCTTCTCGGGGCCGTACCCAGACTCGCCGGTGGACCAGATCGACGGCTACAAGGCGCTCCCGCCGCCCAGCGGACAGAGCTACAGTGGCACGCCAGACACCAACACGCGCGCGTTCACGCAGGCGATGGCGTTGGCGCAGGCGTCGTATCCAACACTGCGCGCGTTCGTGTTGGACCACCAGGGCCCACGCGTGCGCGCGTGTGGGGACACGACCGTCGAGGACGTGGCACGGCAGCCACTGCCAGCTGCCGTGGAGTTTGGTTTCCGCGCCAACGAAGGGTTTGTGCCGGACCACCAAGGTCCGTGTGAAGTGTGGTGTGGCAACGACACGCGCGTGTTCCACGACAACAACTGCGCCAAGACGTTCCGCGACGGCCCCGCCAAGCTGCCGTATGATCGTACCAAGTGCGACGCGAGCGGCGCGCGCGTGCTCACGTTCTACTGGCTAGCGCTGCATTTGCCCAAGTGGCAGCTCTACGTCAACTGCGCGGCGATCGCGACCAGTGGCAGTAGCGGCGGTGCTGGCAGCGCCAATGCCGCCGCGGCCACGCCAACACCGACGAAGGTGACGACGCCAACAACAACGAAACCAACGGCGGTGACGCCGAGGACGACGAAGCCAACGACGACGACGCCAACAGCGACGACCACGCCAGCGGCGCCCGAAAACTGGGCGAGCGACAGCGACTTGAGCAAGACACCAGCCCCGACCCCGATCGCCACGAAGACTCCCAAATGTGGTGTCCGTGCGTCGAGCAACTAGGGGATAGATGTATCGTGGGACCAAAGGACATGGCATGATGGGTACATGGGTCGTTCCATTGAAAAAACACAAAAACCAAAAATCAGCATAGCAACAAAAAAGCACCGAAGAAAAGTAATCCGCAAAACCCTCTTTGTCAAATACTCTTTTGGGTTCCTTTTTCTGTTCTGTGTAATTCATGACCATCTCCCAGGAACAAATCGAGCAAACCTAAGACGCTATAGAATAGAAAGCCATCTCCTAGTTGCGTTGCGCCTCATCCCGCCCATTGGTGAGATGCGGAAAGTGGACCCTCAACACGCGCATGTCGTCCTCGAGCTCTCGGATACGTGTGGTGAGGAACACGGTTTCATTCCTGAGCTTGACGCGGCGGCGCGAAGACGCGCGGCGGACTTGCTCACGGCGACGCTCCCTCTTGTCGACGATCACCCCATCGGAGCCGCTGGTGTCGCCCTCGTTGTCGTCGTCGTTGTCGCTGTCGTCTTCGTCGTCTCCGGATGTCAGGACGATCGTAGATGTCCGACCAGCAGGCGTCGTTGGCGTCATCGGGTCATCGACGACGCGGCGTCGCGGCGTCGCGGCGATTCGCGCCGAGCGACGTAGTGAACCCGTCGTCGTGGTTGAACCATCTATCTGATCACCGCCAGGGACGTTGATGCGCAGCGGAGCATGCGCCGCCTCTTGCTTCATCGGCGTGGGGTCGATTCTCATCGGAGTTTGTTGCGCAGGCGGTGGCGGCGTCGGCTGCTGCAACATCATGGCCACGAAGGTATCTTTCTCGTGGGAAAGCCACGTATGCGTCGACTGCGTGCTGAGCGCAAAGCTCATGAGGTCGTCGTGGACGAACACCAACGGGTCGATGGTGATCTGGTTGGTCGGCTCGGACGCCATCGTAGCAAACGAGAACGGAGGGAGTGGTGGCGGTGGCAGAGGCGGAGGCGGCGGCGGGGCGTCCGTCAGTCTATGAGAGGACGCATAGTTACCCGTGCGGTTGGTCTCATATAGTTGGTGGTGGTGGAAATGTTGGTGGTGATTGTTGGCGTTGGTGTGGTCCATGGTAGGGTCGTCAAAGTAGGCTTGGGGTGCGGAGGCCAGGGACGATCGGTGAATGCGCCCTGGTGTCAAGCGGCTCCAGAGGAAATCCCGGCCGCGATCTGACTTGGTCGTCCCCATACAACTCGAAGGAGGTCGAAAAATGCCTGGACCCGTTTGCCAGGAAAATTGTCGACGCGGGCCACCCGAAGAGAACAAGAGAACGTGGTCCTCGTCATCACCGCGACGTTTGGTTTTGTTCCCGCTATTGATTTATGAAGACAACGGAGCAGCCAAGAGACCATGGTGTTTCAAAGTTGATCATCACTGCATCGATTATAGGAGGTCAGAGTCTTTGGGACCTGACGAATGGCCGAAAAAAAGCCAGATTCGCGGGGTGATGGGATGGTGCTGCTCCAAATAATGGACCTGTTGTTTCCAAGAGCCCAGGCTTCCAAGATGGAATCCATCGGCCAGTTATGCTGTCGCCACTGGTGATTCACTTCAGTAGTGGTTGCATCTTCAACGTGGCTGTCAGTGCGTTAAACAAAAGAAATCGACCCCTCCTTTCAGCGGCATCCGCATTCGCCACGCATGGCCACACACCAACAACACAAAGAAGACAGAAACGCGGCTGAAAAAAAGAGAAGTATGAAAAGAAAACGACGAAGAGAAGAAATATGAAAAAAGCAAACCGAACCACTACTAAACTACACACGATCCTTGCTCAAAGCCTCCCCAGCACTGGTATTTTTTTTCGTTTTTTCTTCGTCTTGTGCACGCGAGCCGTGGTGATGGATCTCTCCATGTGGATGGAGAGATGGGGTGTCTTACACACTCAGCGGGTGCATGGCCTCGCTCTCCCACCGCAGCATGCCGAACATGGCCTCGTTCGCGAGCTGGTTGAGCACCTTGTCGTCCTTCTCGCCCTTGACGTCGTAGTAGCCGAGGAAGTTGGCCTTCCAGTTGGTCGCCTCTTCCTGGTCGCCGGTGAACATCCAACCCTGGCACTCCTCGCCGCGGATGCAGTTCTCCGAGCACTCGGTCTGCACCTGGATGGTCTTGAGGCCCACGAAGTAGTTGTTGCCGTCGGCGAAGCGGAACGCCACCGAAATGAACTCGCGGTCCTTCAGGTCCGATGCCACGGACGCGATACGGTGCACGACCACAATGTCATCGTTGACCTTTTGCAGCACCTATAACAAGGAGAAAAAAGCGTTTAGTGTTTCGTCCTCGCCATGGCAGGGATGAAGGTGACAAAGAACACGTACGCGGAACTGCTTGACGTCCGGGTAGATGCGCTTGCACTTGTCGGGCGACGTGATGATCTCCCACGAGGACTCGGTGACCTCGCGGATGTTGCGGTCGTTGATCGTGCGCGTGGCCTTGAAGCTGAGGCACGTGCCCGTGGCCCAGAGCTCGGTGCGCCAGCCCATAGCGAAGCAGACGTTGGTCTTCGAGTTGACCGACGGACCAAAGGCCTTGAGCTCGTTGTACGCCACACGCACGGCGTCGTGGCACAGGTTGAGGTCAACCACGAGCGTCGGGCCCTTGAGCGGGCTCATCTGGTCGCTAAACCACGTCGGCACGCCCGTGATCTTCTTGCGGTCCACGTCGCGGCAGTCGCTCGGTAGCGCGTTGAGTCCGTACTGGATCATGCGCGCAAAGTTCTCGTGCTGCAAGAGCTGGTCCTTGAGCTTGTTGTTGTCGCGGCGTAGATTCTGGACGGTCTGCATCTGCTTCTCATAGGCTTCCGTGAGCGCCTGCTCGCTCATGCCGGCCATCTGCGAGCACTGCTCCGAGAGGTCGCCGCCGATGATGCGGATTTGCTCCTTGAGCTCTTCGATGCGGTCGCGCAAAAAGCTCTCTTCGTCCTTCTGCTTCTTACGACGACGGCGCGACGCGTACCGCACTTGCTGCCGACGACGCTCCTTCTTCTTGTTGACGTCTTCGTCGAGGCCCAGCTCATCGTCCGAGTCGTTGTCCTGGCTGTTCATGCCGCTGGACGAGTGCGCGGTCGTGAGCGCGCGCGACTCGGCCGCCGCGGTGGCCGCCGCCGATGCGCGCGACGGGTTGGCCGGCACGAGCGCCGAGGGCTGCGATACCGCGGCCGCCGCGGGCGCGCGACGCGTGGGGGCCATGTTGAGCGCCGAGGTCTGCGACTGCGCCGGCATGGGCTGTGACTGCGGCATGCGGGACACGGCTTGGAGCGGGTTCACGGGCTGCATGGGCGGCGGCTGCATTTGGGACGTTGGCGCCTGCATCTGCATGGGGTTGCCCATGCCCTGCGGCGGTTGCATGACGCGTTGTTGTTGCTGCTGCTGCTGCTGGGCCATGCGCGCGGCCTGCATGTTTGGCTGCTGCTGCTGCGGGGGCATGCCCATTTGCGGCGGCTGCGCGCGCACTTGGTGGGGCTGCTGCTGCTGCTGGCGCATCATGTCGTACATGCCGCCGCCCTGCATCTGACGGAGGTGAGCGGCCTGCTGCGGGTCCATGCCGACGGGGTCGTTGAGGTCGCCGCCGGGGCCGAGCGCGGTCATGATGTCGTCGACAAAGTGCGAGTCGTTGTCGGGCGGCGCCATCATGCCTTGGTGGAACATAGGATTGTGCGGCGGCGCCATGCCGCGGTGGTTCATCTGCGCGTGCGGGTGGTGGCCCGGGTGGTGGCCCGGGTGGCCGTACATGCCGTTGTTCATGCCGCCGTTCATGCCCATGCCCATGGGGTCGAACATCATGTCGCCCATGTACTGCTGCGGCATCATGCCGCCACGCTGGCCCTGCATGGGCGCGCCGGGGAGGCCCTGCGGCACGCCCGGACGGCCGGGGGCGCCGCCCGGCGGCATGCCGTACGGGTTACGCTGGTCCATCGTGGGGGAATGGCGTCGCGAGAGACGAGGGGAGGTCGAAAGGAGAACGAGGGGAGAGACAGAGGAGATCAATCCTTCCGGGGAGGAGGAACTCAGACACTGGGGACGGAGTGCATACACAGCAGGTGAGGAAGCGCACAAGGAGCACTCTCTCGCCGCAAAAAGGGGCCAAGGCGCAATTCAAATGGAATGAATTGAAGAGGAGAATAGGAGAAAAGCGAGCGTACGGCAGGTGCGATTCAAAATTTCTGCAATTCAGAACGATCAGCGCATCACACGAGGGAGGAGCTGGTGCGGCACGCGAGCAATTGGCGGCTCTTGTGAAACAAACGCTCTGGGTTCTTGAAAGAGTGAATATGTATTATTACAGGTAAATTAGGATAGTAACAGAACCATTGAGTCTTAGCTGGATTGGTTGGCGAATGCGAGATGTATTGTCTTATACAGGTGTGCGGCTGATTTTTTCGGAGTTCCTGTCTACAACCCCTACCCCTTTTTCTTCGCAGTTCCCTTTGTCAAAAGCTTCTCCCGCCCAGACGCGAGAGCCAATCATGATTAGGGGTACGGAATACGTATCTGAAGCAGCCATTTTGATTCTTTCCCGAAACTCCTTGGAACGACAATTCGACCTGCGGTTAGGGGACAATTTTGCAACATTTCATCAACTTCTCGTGATTTGAACGACTTTTCGTCGACTTTTCGTCGACTTTTGATCAACATTTCGCTGACGGCGCAATCAAGGCGAAATATATTCGGTAATTTACAATCCGTTGTGCCCATCCCGCTCCGTAAATTTCGCATCTGATCCACAACAGACGTATTTTACGGGAGATGTCGCTGAGATGTGGCGATGTTGTGGACGGGTCCGAGTTGTTGTCGAGAAGTTGACAGAGCTGTCGTAAAACACTTTCCTCACGCGGAACAGAGCCAGCCGAAAATACTGGCGTCGGACCGGTTTTTTTATGCGGTACCGGTAAATGTTGCGGTTCTTTGGGGGCGGTAGCGCCCCAGACCCAAAATGTCGAAACGTGCTGCAGGGAAGAGGAAGATGATGGAGCGAGCGTCGCTCGCAAGAGGGAGCGCTATGGGGGCTGGCGCTCCTGGTGCTGGG
>JAADXJ010000087.1:0-47224 GCA_023337735.1 Pythium biforme | reverse complement strand
TGCGCGGGCCACGGGGCGGCGGCTTGGCGGTCGGAGTCTCCTTGGCACCGGCCACCCTCGATCGTCGTCGAGAACGGCACTGTACTCCCCTCACAACACACAGAGGGGAGGAATCGCGCAACAAAGCGGTTGGGTTTTTTGGCGACCAACATTCGGCGCGAGGTGACGTACCCATTCGGTGGTACCGTGTACCGTCCTTTGGGTACTCTTGCCCATGGGAGTGTGCTGGACCCTTGTTGCTGCATTGAGCATCTCCCCCAGGATAGTGACCAACCGGCTCATCTAACGCCTCGCTGGACTTGGGTGCGCGCGATCGGCGACTTGCGGAGGCGAGCGAGATCAGTTGACTACTTTTGCCATCTCGCGGGGGCCGACAGACCCGACAGACCCGACAGACCCGACAGACCGGACCGATTCAGACCGACACTGCGCGCCCCGATGGACATCGTCACGACCTCCAACTTCCACGCCACGCTGCTCAAAGGTGCGCTGATCTCCGTCGCTGTTGCGACAGACCGTGCGGGTCCCAGGCGCGACCGCAATCGGCGCTGGTCGGCGTCAGCGTGCCCGACGGTTGTGGCCCGGAATGTATCCATCTCTCACCGTTGTGGCCGTGTTGAGTGTGACCAGGCCAAGTGAGCGTCGTGTTCATCGCGGCGGAGCACCTGCGGCGCTGCAGCTGGCCGCTGCTCAAGTGCGTGGTCGTGGGTGGTGGTGGTGGTGGTGTGGGTATGGGTACGGTCTCTCACATGGTCTGTCTGCCGCGTTAGTTTGCTGCTCTATGGCGGCTGCAACTTTGACGACGACGGCTGCTGCAACGCCGCAAGCGACCACGTCTGCCGCTCCGTGCAGGCCGAGATCTTCTCGGTCGTGAGCGATCGCGACGGCGTCACGCTGTTCATGGACCCCAACGGCATCGACATGTTTGCCAAGGCGGTGCGGTTGTCGCTGTGTTGGTGCGTTCGGACATGTACAACCTACCTAATGAGCGTGTATTGCCACTGTGAAACAGAACATGGCCGACATGATCACAGTCGCCCCGCAGGCGTGGCGCGCGATCCAGGTGTGTGGTTCATAGTCGACTTACTCATGGAATGCGATTGCACGACTGACAGTGTTGTCTACGAGCATGCAGATCCATCTCGGCCCCATGGTCGCCGAATTCCCTGGCGTGATCAGGTGCGATCCACGGATCCATCAGACGCACGATGAACGTGAAGACTGAGCGCGCGGTTACCGTTCCTTGTAGCTTTCTGTCCAAGCTGCTGGCAGAGGACGACATCAGTATCCTCAACATGAGCACCTACGACACCGACATCATCTACGTGCAGGTATAGACAGTCCATTCCTCCTTGTCTTCCCCAACTGACCATGTGTGCATAGTCTGACCTGCGTTGCATCTCACTACCGACCGTGAACTAGGAACCGGACCTCGACGCCGCCGTGTTGTGTCTCCAGTCCAAGCTCTCGCGCGGCGTCCACGGACTGAAGGAGGTTTGTTACTAGAGGTCCTGCATAGGGCTCCTTGATGGCGAAGATGCTCTAACGGTCGTCCATGCAGGCCAAAGAGGCCGAGCGGTCGCGCTCGGACGTGGACCTGATGCCCCCACCGTCGCCCACGGCCGTCGCGGACACCAAGTCGCCCGCCAAGTCCCCGTCGGTCATCGACTCGGGCCAATATCTGATCGGTGAGTGCACATATACGGCGCCTTGTGTAGCATGGGGAACTCACTTTGGTTTGGTATAGTCTATCCCGAGTCGCTCGTGCTCGCGCGGCTGCGCAAGGACGCGCTCCGAGAGAACGCCTACGGGCTCACGCGTCTCGTGCTGCTCTCGGCGCGTGGCGCCAGCGAGGGCAACGGCGACGAGATCACCGCAGAAGGCGAGGATGACCTGCTGGGCAGCAACTTTTGGTGCTACTGCGAGACGGCTGAAGAGACCAGCCTCATCCTGAGCGAGGTAGGGTCGACTTTGGCTGCGTGTGTGGGAGTCTATACGTTGGTCCAACTGACTTTCTTCTTTCCAATAGCGGTTCCTCGGGGACTTTGCCGAGGACGCGCTGATCGTGTCGCCGGACCGATGGCGCGCCATCCGGCTGGGCGGCCGCCAGTACGGATTCGACGAGACGGGCGTCGTCGCGGCCATGTCGGGCTTCGACACGGACACGCAGGTGCTCAACGTCTCGTCCTTTGGCTCGAACGTCGCGTTCGTGCTGGAGCACACGGTTGACGAGTCGGTCGCGACGATGTGCGCGTCGCTGAACATTTCACGGATCGTGCGGTGAGATCGCAGCGAGACTCGAAAGCGAAAAGAAAAGAACAAAAAAATAAACCTTCGTACACAATCGAGTTTCCCACATCACACCACACGAACTGGCGCGGCAGCAGTGATGGTTCTGTGCTGTCCGCCACTTGCCTTCTTCTAGTCGGTTCCTTCTTGCTTCCGCTTCTCCGCGAGAAGCACCGCACGGCGCTCTCGCAACGCGCCCAGCTCGCTTCGGATTGTGTTTCTTCTCTTGCGCAACTCTTCGCTGTCGGCTTGCTTCGTGAGCGCGATTTGCTCTTCCTTGAGCTTTTGCAACTTCTCGTCCACATCCTTGAGCGCCGTCTCGAGCTACACTCACCAGAATTCACTACAGTCAACAAAACAGCACGCGTTTGACCTGAATATACTGGACGACGCACCTTTTTTTTCGACTTGAACTTGAGATCGGCCTTCTTCTCGACGACCAAGTTGAACAGCGTCTTGCTTTCCTCTTCGAGTGCAAGGCGATGCTGGCGAACCGCCTCCAGCTTGGCGTGGAGTTGGCGCACTTTGTCCATTTCAGCCTTGAGCTCCTTGGCGAGCGGATCCTGCGAGTCCGATTCGGCCTTGGCCTTTTGCTGCTCAAGGCGCTTCTTCGCGTCTTCGACCGAGGCCGCGAGTGCCTTGTTGTCCCGTTTGTAACGCATACGCGCCGTCGCCAGCGCTTTCGCCTTCTCCTCAAGAGTTTGGTTCGCGGCCAACATCTCGGCGTTCAGCGCACGTTGCTCTTCGTTCTACGTAAGATGGTGGTCACGTGAGTATCCGTCGGGAATATGCCACGGAAAGGATTGTGAGAGCACTCACCAGCAGCATGTCTTTCTCGGTCTGCACAAGAAAAGCACAAAGCCCAGCGTCATGTCGTCAGACATTGTACCAATGACAAAGTTCCACCGCCAAATCAGCAGCCACGTACCGCTTCCTTGCGCAGGGCTTCCACTGTGGACCGGTGTGCCCCAACACTGATCTGGAGCGTTGCGTTTTCACGCTGAACCTTGCGATACTGGGTGATCAGCGCATCCAGCTTCTTCTGTTGGGCGGCAATGTCCTTGGCCTTCGTTTCGTGTTCGGCGCGCAGCTCCTTCTCCACTTTGACCGACTTGGTCGTCGCTTCTTTGATTCGTTCCTCCAAGTTGGCGGTCTTCTCGCGCATCATCTCGTCCGTCGGCGCGGCCGTCGAGTCCGAGTCCTTGAGCAGCCAGTTCACGTCGCTCAAGTTGACACTCTGGTAGTCCTTCGTGTTGTCTTTGCCGCCGCGATGCGGAAACTTCAAGTTGACACCAAACGTCTTCTTCTCCTTCTGGGCCGTCCGATGGAACGGGTCGTCATCATAGTCGTCATAGAGCGCGCCGTTGCTTTCGGGCGCACTGCCCACTTTGTCCAGCACCGAGTCGTTGCCCCAGCTGCCGCTGGGCGCGTGCGACGACGAATCAACCGACGCGGTCGGCGACGGCATCGGCCGGTCGGCGGCGCTTTGGTCGTGGCTGTACCGGATCCAGCGACGGCGGCGTACTGAGTCGGCTGGGTGCCTGGACGCGTGGCTCAGCTCTTCCTGGAGCAGCCGCACGATCTCGTGGAAGTCGGTTGCGTATGTCCAGCCGTCGCGGTCCACGGTCGTGTAGCTGAGGTCGATCTCCCAGTCCGTGGCCCACTCGTGGCCCTCCGGGAGGTCACCGTCGGGCATTTCGTCGAACCCGGAGCCGCCCACAGCGTGGCGGTCGCCAAACCTTTTGGGGTCCGACGACGCGTGGAGCTTGCCGTCGAGCCGCTCGTTCTCGTACACTTCGACGAGCACTTGGCCATCGTGGTCGACGTCGGCGTGGCCACCGTGGTGCTGGCCGCCGACGCCGCCGGCCGACGCAATGCCCACTCTCTGCTGGAGCGTGGTCTGCAGGCGCGTGTTGGCCTGCGTGAGCATGGACGAGAGCCCAAAGCCCATGCGCGAGACGCCGCTGCTAAACACGTTGCCGACGTTCTGCTTCGCGTGTGGCGTGGTCGCGTCGCCCGAGCGCTTGGGCGCCTCGCCGTCCGTGGGGCGGTCCCACTGGGTCGCGCCTGTTGCGAGATGGAGGTAATACTCCTTTCCGGACTGGCGCGAGCTCACGAGCCGCCAGCCGGGCGGCAGGTCCTCGCCGTTCGCGGCGGAAGAGGACGCGTCGCCACCAGCGCCGCCAGCGCCGTTCGACGTGGAGGACGCGGTCGTGGACGCCGCGGACGGCAGGTTGAGCCCGATGGAGCTGAAGATGCTCGTGCCCGTGCCCGCCGGGTTACTGGCGCCGTTGGCGCCGTTGCCGCTCCCGTGGGAGCCCGGCAACTTGAAATTGAACATCACGAACTGCCTCTAACGCGCTCAGTTCTCGCGCTGGGGAGCCGAAACTTTCGCGAGGGGGGCTGGAGATGCGGACGGAGCGGGCGCCGCGCGAAAGGGACGAAGCACGCGCGCGTAGGGGGGCGTCTGGCGCGAGGGAAGTGCGGAGACGGAGCGTCGGGGAGGTGCAGTCTCTTGACGGGAGTATGCCGATGGGAACGGAAGCAAGAGGGGAGGAACGAATTGGGCATTTCCCCTGCTCCAAATAGAGCGCCGGCGGGCAAACGTAACCAGATACATACTGATATTGGAACGTACCCTGATTGGGACCTACCGCACCCACTTTTGGTACTCTGCTCCGCTTGAAGTGCCCTGCTCTGCGCGAACAGCCACTTTGACCAAAGCCATGGAGGTGTATGGCGCGTACCGCGCGAACGTCGCGCTCATCCGCGACGCCATCGCGGAGAACAAGGCATGCTTTAGTCGCACACGATAGACCTCTATGTGGCCGACGCGTCTAACCGTGTGTGCCCTTCTTGTGTTGTAGCTCCAAATGGGCCATGTGGACCAGTCGCTCGTGACCTTCCAGACCGGTCTGCTCGGCGTCGAGCGCGAGATGCTGCCCATCTACAAGCTCACGGAGAAGCTGCGCGAGACGCAGCGCAACATTGACTTGTGCGTGCAGGAGCTGCGCCGCATCAACGAGAACTTTGTCGCCGCACAGACGGTGCGTTTTATAACAACCTCCACTTTGGAACGGCTCATCTTATTCTAACTTTGTGTACAGCTCGCGCCGACGCTCATGAACGGCGCCAAGTACGACCAGGACGAGTACGTGGGCGCGCTGCAGAAGCTGCTAGTCGCGATCAAGTTCCTCGAGAACCACCGCTCGTACGAAGGCTCGGGCAAAGCGCTCGACCAGGCGCGGGACCTGCTGAGTCAGGCGCGCCGCAAGTGCAAGGCCGACTTCCTCAGCGCCGTGGCCGTACTGTCGCGCGGGAGCCGCCGCGAGGACAACAAAGTTGCGTGGAGCCGTCTCAACAAGGAAGACGTGGCCAAGGCCGCGCAGCTGCTCGCGTGTCTGCTCAGCAGCCACGTCGACCTCGCAGAGCTGTTGGGTGACTACGGGAGACAGCGCTTCCTGGTCGTCAAGATGTTCCTCTCGGACGACAGCGACCTCTACGCCAGCAGCGGGGTTCAATTCTCGGTTGCCGAGCCCATGGAAGCGCTCGCGCGGCGTCTCACGGACATGGAGACCACGATCCAGGCCGAGAAGACGCTCGCCGAGGCCGCATTCCCCAGTGAGGAGCTGGGCCACGCCGCGTTCCGCCACGCTGTGCACCCGATCCTCGAGGGTTGGAAAACCGAGTTGGCGACGTCACTTCAGGCGAGTGTGCCTACAGCAAAAGGCTTGGCATGTGGCGCCGCTGTTACTGATCCATTCAAGCTGCTGCTGCTCCACGAACTGCTCAACTCGCGGCTCAAGGACCTGGACGCGCTCGTGCAACCGCCGCTTTTGCTGCGCGATCGAAAAGGAAAGACCGCGCTGGACGACCCGTGGGTGCTCGCCAAGCTGCTGGGTACGATCCTCGGCGACGTCGCGCTCGCGACCAAGCAAAAGCTCTTTGGCTTCCAGGTCGAGCTCACTGACCAGATCGCCGTCACCGACCGGTCGCTCACCAAGGACGGCAATGTCCACCCGGTCTCCAGCCACGTACGTCAGGGGATAGAGAGAGAGAGGTGTCGTCCTCTGACGTGTGATTTCTGTGGTGCTGTGTGTAGATGCTCAACTTTGTACGGCAGCTGTGCGACCACACCAAGCCGCTCAAGGTGCTGCTCACGCGCGAGTCGAACGTGTCGCCGGCGTCGTTTCTCGAGACTGCGGTCATGCAGCTCATTGAGGCGTTGCAAGGCAAGACGGCGCAGGCCAAGAGCCGCAGCGACCTCAAGCAGCTCTTCTTGGCCAACAACTACGGCTACATCACCAACTCCTTGCCGCCATGCAGCGACAAAGAGATCGCGGCCCACATCCAGAGAGAGATCAAGCCCCGCATCGACGAGCTGCGCGATGCGGCCATTAAGAGCTTCCTCCACACGAGCTACCAGTCGTTCGAGACGTACCTGTGCGACCCGAAGGAGAAGCTCGTGTACGCCAAAGGCGGCTCGCTGCTCACGCTCGAGAGCGGCCGTCTGCTCAAGGAGAAGTTTGCGGTATTGGGCTGTGACGTCGTTGACACTGATTATGAGATTTGTGGCGCTAAACAGTTTGCTGGCAATGAACAGCGCTTCAATGACCAGATGGACGACATCCACGCGACGCAACGGCACTTTATCGTGGCCGAGCCGCCGCTGCGCCACCAGCTCATCCAGGCCGCCGTGGACGCCATTGTGCCGCGGTACACGGCCTTCTACGACAAGTGCGGTCTCCCACAGAGCTGTATACCGAGTTTAAGACGGTCTCATTTGTTGCTTTATCAATCGTAGATACTCGGTCATCCAGTTCTCCAAGAAGAATAGTGCCAAGTACCTCAAGTATACGCCCAAGGCCGTGGAGCAGCTCCTCAAGGAGCTCTTCTTGGGCGAAGTGCTCGCGGCCAACAAGTGACCTTACAGTGGCAGGCGGTAGAGCGCGTTCGTCGAGGCCTCGGTCACGAACAGCGCCGACTCGTCACGGCTGTAATAAGCAACACAAGTGAATCTCTCTTTGCGTCTTCCCAACCGTGTTCTAGCAGGCTCACCTCAGACAGAGCCCCGTGATCTCGGTCGCTGGGATCATCAGCGTTCTTGCCAGCGAGCCGTCCGCGTGGAGCACCGAGATGCGACCTGGCGTCGCACCCGCGCCTGCATGAACACCACCAATCGCCATTGTCGTGAGTCTCCGTGGTGTGGTACTTACTCTATGGATACCGGCGACGCCCTCCTCACCGGCAAAGTCGTAGTGGCCGACAAAGACGTGGCCGCGGCTGTCGCTCGCGACGCACGACGGGCCCATGGCGCCGGCAAACTGGTGGAAGACGCTGAGAAAGTGCGTGCCGTGGGGCCGCTGCGCGAAGCGGAGCACGCGGTTGGCCAGCAGCTCGGCCACGTAGAGCACTTTGGACCCCTCGGCGCCGCTGGCGCACACGCCGCTCGGGTGCGCGAGGCATTCGCGCGCGAGTGGTCGCAGCGTTTGGCCGCCGCTCGGGCTCGCGCCCACGACGAAGAGGCTGCCGCGCGGCTTCTCGAGCGTGGTCTCGCCCAGCGGCCCGCTGTCCGTGAAGTAGAGCGCGTCGTCGTCGCCGAACGCGAGGCTGCTCGGGCCGCGGAACGGCTTCTCCTCGTAGTTCTTGACCATCACGCCGGGGTGTTCCTGGTCGACGTCCAGGCGCAGCAGCGCTGCGTGCGCGCAGTCCGCGAGTAGCAGTCGTCCGCGCGCATCAAACGCCGCGCCCAGCGGCTCCCCACCGGAGAACACGACGCTCGTGTGGGTGCCTTTGCGTTGGGAGAAGGACACGACCTCGCCCGTGCCGGCCGAGACGTAGTAGACCACGCTGTCGTCGGCGTCGGCGACGCGCGAGAGAAACGGGCTGCAGATCTTGGCGCCCTCGCAGCGGAAGACCTCCATGGTTCGGTGTTGCTGGGATCTGGAACGTACGAACGAGCACGCGAAAGGTCGCGTTGATGAGGTTCCGAACCTGCTACTAGCATTCACAGGCAGGCAGCCCCACAGCAGCGCAGGCCACCACCGAGACCGTATGAAAACGAAGGCGTCTTTGGGTCTGGTATTTCGTATGTGGTTATGGGGACGCGCGGGCGTCTCGCCGCTGGGAGGGGGGACAGAGGTTCGCCCCACAATGCGAGACGCCTGGAATCTCGCCAGCCTTCCCGCTCTCATGCAAAAGGCTGGACGACCGACCACGCCGGCGCCGCATCTGTTCATTTAGTGGCCGTGGCCGTGGTAGCCCGGCTTCTTCCGGTATCGTAGGCCGCAGTACTTGCAGGTCTGCGGCTCGTTGTGCTGGACCGTGTCGAGCTGGATGAACTCGAGCGGGTGGCCGAGCGCGCCGCCGCCGCCGTCGCACACGGCCGCGTCGCCTTCCACGTCGATGATCGCGACCTCGGCGATGCGCAGCTCGGCGTCGCTGCGGTGACGGTTCACGTCCTGTTAATTGTACAGATCATCCTTAGACCTCTTTGCCCAAAAGGAGCAGAAAGCACCACCAGAATGAAGGGGTAGATCCGGACGTACCTCAAAGGGCAGCGGCTTGCCGTCGTAGACCGTCGCGAAGCCCACGCGCTGGACCTTGAAGGCCGCGGCGGCGCAGACGCGCGCCGAACGGGGGGCCGCGGCGCGCGCCGAGCGGGCGAGCGCGCGCGAGCACTGGCGCAGCAGCATCGTCATGTCTTCCGTTGTTCCTGGGGCGCGAATTGCTTCGGTCGCTGGCCGCTCGCTGTCGGGGAGCTCCCGCGAGCGGCCAAAGCCGAGGTTTTATGGGGTTTCACCTCAAAACCTGTGCTATTGCGTACGTTTTGAAGTACTCAGCAGAGGTATTCTCAGATATCCAAGACTCGGATATGAGTACTCAGATCGAGTTTGTGGAGAGATTGGCCACAAACGGGATCATTCATGGTGGTCGCGACGGTCGTTCATGGCGCGACAGTGGTCGCCGCCGCGGGTGCAGCCCCGCTGAGCGTAGAAGAGACCTACGCAAAGCCCGTGGAAGCACCGGAGCTGGTAAGCGCGAAGGCGTTTCTGATGGCGCGGCCGTTGGGCGGGTACACGTGTGGAAGAGCGCTGCCCAGTGGCGGCGAGCAGGGCGCGACGTACCGCTTGGCCCTGTGGCCGTTCCATCTCGCGCGGCTAACGCGCGGTCTCCAGAGCGAGCGAGAAGAGATTGGGATCGATGGCGAGGCGCTCGCGGTGCTACGAACGACGACGACGCAGCTGGTCACAGCGGCGCTACGCGAAGCCGTGGACGCCCGCAGCCAAGACCACGCGATGGTCACCGTGCTCTGGTCCGTCGTGGCCGCGGCAGTTCGTATCGACATCCACATCTGTACAATGCCACAGGTCGGTGCAACACCAAGTTTGTCGATTTCCTAGGACGTTGTCCATCACTGCTCTGGTTGTTCTGTGTAGGTAAAGGCGCTCACATCGAATGTGCTAGTCCACGGCGATGCACGCCACGAGCCCGAGTGTAAGCACTCGCGCTGGATCGCCGATCGAGTCCCGCTCGAGCGCCACCAAAGCAAGATGGCCTCTTTACTGGGCATCGACGTGCACGAGTCGATTCTTAGTTCCGTGACGGACGACGGCGACCGCGTTCTTCTCGAGGGTCTCATCACCAACTTGTTTGTCCGTACGTATCCACTTGCTACCTCGCGCTTGAGTTCTATATCACTCCGTCTAACCTCGACGCGATCACGGTGCCCACAGTTAAAAAAGGCTGTATCTACACGGCTGCGACTGACGTGCTTGCCGGCAGTTCCCGTGAAATGGTGCTGCTCGCGTGCGCGGCGCTGGGCATTCCGGTGGTGCTCGAGGCGCCGCGGCTCTCGGAGATCGCCACGTGGGACGCTGCGTTCCTCACGAGCGCCGTACGCATCGTGATCCCCATTGCACGAGTTGTGTGGCACGCGCGCGACGACCTCAACGACGCACCGCACAGCCACGCGCTCGACACCGTGGCGAGCGAAGCCCGCGTGTTGCAGCCATTGCGATACAAAATCTGTGACTTGTGGCAGAGCTGTTGACGCTAACGTGCGTCTTGATTGGCTATAAACCTCGACGATCAATACAGAGTGATGGTGATGATGATGGTGGAAACGACGATCATTCTGCATCTGAATCCCGTCGTCGCCAGGTGAACAGGTCCGGCGAAATTGCGGAATGGAATCCATTTCCGCATTTCGAGACCAGAACGCACTTGAGCGCGATGTTGAGAAGCGCGCGCTGGGGGCGTCGCGCACTGGTGTTCGCAGGCGCGGCGGGTGGCGTGGGTTACGCCGTCGATGAGGCCAACGGGTACGGGTTACGCTTGTGCTCTGTGTGTGGTCGAGGAACTACCGTATGCTGACCATGAACGAGCCTCGAATGCAGCAAGATCGTGTCGCGGTCCGCGCGCGTGATGTGGACGGGAGCCAACGTCGTCGTGGACTTTCGACGCAACCTCAAGGGCATCGAGCGTGAGTCGCCCGAGTACAAAGACGCGCTCAAGGCCTTCAACTTGCGCACGGCCACGCACCTCCTCCATCTGTGCTTCTCGAACGGCGGCATCTACACCAAGTTTGGCCAGCAGCTCGCGACGTTCAACCACGCGCTCCCGCGCGAGTTCACGGACACGCTCGCGACGCTGCAGGACCAGGCCAAGGCCGTATCGTTCGCCGAGGCCATGAAGACGGTCGAGCAGGAGCTACAGCGCCCGTGGCAAGAAGTGTTCACGCGCATCGACGAGACGCCCGTGGCATCGGCCTCGCTCGCGCAAGTCCACGACGCCGTTGACTACAAAGGGCGCCGCGTCGCCGTCAAGATCCAGTACCCGCATCTCGTGACACAGACGGCGGCCGACCTTGTCGTGATCAAGTGGGCGTACCGACTCACCGAGTACTTTTTCCCGGACGTGCAGATCAGCTGGATCTTTCCCGAGTTTGAGAAGGCGATGGACGCCGAGGTAGGTGCTTTTTGGGACTGGTCTTGGTGGATGGCTCAGGGTCTTGGAACTCATTGTACCTTCGTCGATTGTGGATGGTTAGCTGGATTTCGTCAATGAGAAGCGTAACAGCCGACGCATCGCGTCGCTGATGAAGCACCACGACGGCGTCCACGTCCCAGAGGTCTACGACGACCTGAGCACCAAGCGTATGCTCGTAATGGAGTACATCGACGCGCCCAAGATCTCGCAGGTCGACCACCTCGAAGAGTTGCAGCTCGACTCGAAGGAGGTCGCGCATTTGCTGTGTGAAGTCTTTGGCGAGATGGTGTTCTGCCACGGTTTCGTGCACTGCGACCCGCATGCCGGCAACATTTTCGTGCGCCGCAATCCGGATCCGAATGCGCGCACCAAGTCTCAGCTCGTGTTGCTTGACCACGGACTCTATCGAGAGCTGGACGAGGATTTCCGTCAGACGTACTGCGACCTGTGGCGGGGCATGATCCTGCGCGACCAGAAGCTGGTGGAGAAGTGCGCCGAGCGGTTAAACGCCGGCGAGTTCGCGTCCTACCTGCCGCTGCTGTTCACGTACCGCGGCATGAGCAGTGGCACGCCGCTCGCGAAATCCATGACGGAACTCGAGAAGCTGAAACTCACGGAAGAGCTGAAACTCTTGCAGTTCTCTGATGTACGTCGACGTATTGATATCTTCCTCGGGTAGACTGAAAGAACTGAACGCGCGCTGACTGTCGTGTTGTCGATTCTTCTGCAGGTAACTGACTTCTTGCAACAGTTGCCGCGCGACATGCTCTTTGTCTTCCGCACGAACAACATGATTCGATCGCTGAACAAAGAACTTGGTGGGTCCACGCGAGATCGTTTTGCGGTCATGGGCAAGTATGCCGTCGAAGGCCATTCGCTATACCACGGGTCAGCATCCCGCTCGAGTTTCTCGAGTCAACTTCAGTACTGGTGGGACCACGTGAACCTCATCATCCAGTTGAACGTCATCGACTGGCTGCTGGGCATAGTACAAACAGTACGAGGTGAGACCACCAAGACGCATGTCGCAGGATAGAGCACTAGAATACACTAGAATCTTTACCTTCTTCCTTGTCATCTCATCAACTTCTTCATCGCTGCAGACATTCGCGGGGATTTGCCCTTCGTCTTTGGCGCATGTGATGGAGGGACGACCGGGCTAAACCGTTTCGCGTAGGCGACGTCAGCGCCAGGCATTTCATCGATCACACGCAACGGACGGAAGGGGGAAAACGTCTCACGTTTCGGCGCCACGATCGGAGGGAGAGGCGTCAACACCGGCGTGGAGACCTCAGACGCCTTTCGTTTGGCGCTGTTGCTGTCGATGCTGAGTGGCGGTGTGAGCACAGATCGTGGATGGTCTTCCTCCACACATATCATGTTTGTCGCGCGAATAGAAGTTGTGACCAGCTTCGCTGCGGCGCCGAACATTCCCGTGGCGCGCCGCTGCCGCAAAATGTATGATTGTGGAGAAGCGTCGAAGAATGACTGAATCTCAGCTCTTAGGGCCGGGAAGTCGATCGGAGTCGTTCCGAAGTACAGTAAGCCACCTTCTGAAACGCAGAGTCTCGCAATGACTGCGCTCTTCTCTGGCTGTTGATCGTCTCCTCCCAAGAACATGACCCGGCGTCCCAGGATACCGACCAGTTCCTTGGCCTTTGCCACCGCTGTGTCGAGTTCGTCTCCAATGTCGTACAAAACCTACAAAGCAAGTCCAGCATTTTCAATACCGCAGGGTCGTGGGTGAAGTGGATGGGGCAGCGTACCAAGTCCATGGCATCTTTCACTGGCGACTCGAGTGTCGCCATTAGGTCAGTTTCAGATGTGACTGTGGTCACGTTTCCCAGCCCAAGAAGTTGAAGATACCGGGCTGTGACTGCGATGCTCTTCCCCGTTTCGGTGCCTCCCACGAAAATATCTGGAACCTTGGGCTCGGAATTAATGGGCCTGGCACCACAATGTCTCACATCAGTCTCCGAAAAAATGCCTGCGTGAAATCACCAATACGTACCTTTCAGGCACAGCTACGACGGATTCGACAATCGACGGATCTTCCTTTGCTGCGTACTCGTAGCCAACGCCCTGATGCTCCCGATCCAACTCATTCAATTTACCGTGGTTTCCGTCGAGGTTGGAGGCTCCGTCGTCTTCAAGGCCGTCGGGTTTTGCGCTGGAAGGCTTTTTGTTCACGACGCTTCTTCTCTTGTTCAGTTCAATTTCTGATACCGCGCACGCGGATCCTGCGTTATCGTTGCTGCCGGTACACACGTTGACTCCCGTAAGTTTGATGTTTGAACCTTGCGCGCCTTGCTCAACAGTTCGCTCCTCTGGTGGTACCATGCCATCAGGGGCGGATCTCTGATGAACTGCAACTGGAGAGACTGTCACGTCCTCTCTTTCGGCGGATGCATTTCCCCCTGTGACTTCATCAAACATGGCGTTCCCGTATTCATCTTCTTCTCCTTGTGCTGACTCGACTTCATGCGTGGCATCCTCAAGAACTTTTTCATCTTCGACGGCGTCTTGCTCTACAACTGACGCTGGAGGCTGATCCCTTGATACAGAATCGGTAGCGTTGTTGGTTTCCGTCATAGCGAGTGATCTTGTTGACTTCGCCCCCGCTGCGCGCGCGGACTGTTCTTTATCCTTCTTAGGGCTGTCCGCTAGCCCGCGATACAAACTTGGTCGTCGAGATAGTGGTGCTACCCCTTTCAATATCGGGCTCTCCGGTGCTTTACCGATACTGTCAACGCTCTCCTCGCCGTCTTCATCGTCCGAGTCTTCTCTTGACAAAAGCGATACGAACTCTTCATCCTCCGCGCTGCTGCCTAGCAACTTCACCTCGTCAATTGACTTGAGCTCGTGATACTCTTGCTTGATGTAGCTGCCGTAAGAGTTGGAACCCACGGTGTCGTCGACCCAGCTCTTCGCGTCTGCGACGATTCGGTCGCCACTCCCCGAAACGACAGAGCCGTAGAAACCGTCATAGATCGCTTCCATTTCGTCATCGTTCACATCAACGCCGTGAGCGGCGAGCTCCATCTTGATACGGGCTAGGATGGATTCGGCCAGCCCTTTGATGTTATCTCCATCGCGAAGCACGAACATCTCATACAGTCTCTCATACTTGTCTTGGATCCCTGCGTCGTCCATGGTCTTCGGGTCGACACCAAACTTCACCAGCTCAGCCTTGATCGATTCCATGCTGGTCTTGCGCTGGATGGAAATGCCCTTCTCGATCAGAAAAGTGGTCTTGAGAGCGTCAAGCACTCCAGTTTCGGTGACGGTGATGTCGCGGAAAGTGTTGATTCGCTTGACTCCACCACGCTTCAGGACGGCTTCCGCCTCGACACTTGAGCTTGACCCCACGGACCGTCTCCCTCCGACTTCGTTCCCTCTACTGTCACTCCAGCTTCCGGTTGCTTCGTCGCCGTTCAGGGAGCCATGTCGTGAGCCTCTTCCTGAGGTGAACGCGTCTCCGTCAACTTCTCCGTGATTCAGATTTGTAAATGTGTGACCTGAACTCGTTCGAGAAGGGGAAGAAGACGATCCACCCGAGCTGAGTGTTGTGCCTTGCTCAAACGACAGCATACCTCGCCCATAAGTGTGCGGACCGCCTCTGGCTCCACTTGGTGCCAACGGTAGTGACTGACGCCCCGGGGTCGCATCAAAGCTTCCGCTGGGTTCACCACTTCCAGCATTGTGTGGGTTCGCACCAGAGCCTTTGTGGTGCGGTAGCCGCTGGAGAACCATGTCGTGCAAGGCGTAGTTGGCGTCTTGAAATTGCTCCGAAATCTCGCGAAACATCCTCAGCAAGTGCTCCAAATCCGCGCCAATCTTGTCCTTGGAGAACGTATTCCTGTCAAGATAGCTGGCGCGCTGCTTCTCTACCTCCCGTGGGTCTGCTGCCGCCAGATCCCCAACGGTGCGTACGCTCGTGCCCTCCATGACCTTGGCGACGGACGCAAACTGCTTGATCGTGCTGAGCGGGATCGCCTTGACCACAACAGCTTCGTCAAAATTGTCGGACAGCGCGAGCTTGAGCTTCATGTCGTCGAGAAACACGACCACGCGCACCGTGATACGGCGCGTGAGCAGCTCCAAGAAGCGCACGTACGTCACTTCCAGGATGTCGCACGTCCACACATCTACGAGCTCGAACAGCGCCGGGAAGAACTGGTCGTAGCTGAGCCCGTCGCCGTGGTGGCTGTCCACCTCCCAGTCGCACTGGATCTGCAGCTGAGCCGTCTCGAGCACAAAGTCATCGCGCAGCACCTTGAAGATGAGCAGCATCATGCCCGAGTACTCGAGTTCGTTGATGGTTCCTGTAGAGGGAATTCGGTTCGGACCACTGGGCTTACGCGGACGATCACCAATTGTTGTACTTCCATGGGTGAGCTCGACGACGGCGTTCCGACCGCGCGCGACCTGCCAGAGGAACTGGATCTTGCTCTTGACGGTGTCGCTGTGGCGCAGCTGCCGGCGCCGCGCGAGTGCGCTGGCTTCGTTGAACGCATGATCGCCCTGCAGGTGGAACGGCAGCGACGACGCGACGCCGGCGCTGCTGCGGAACTCGGCGCGCTGGTGGTCAAACTGCGCTTCCTCGCGCGGGTCGGGTGTCTCGATCGACGATAGCTCCGCGAGCACTTTGAACGACGACTCCTTGGCGAGCAGCGCCGTGGCGCTGGCCTCCGTGGTCGTGAGCTCCTCGATGTGCTGGTTCAGCCGCAGCACGAGGTTGAGGTCGTTGAAGATCTCCTTGGCCTTGGCGGCCATGGCTTACGACAGAGACGGCACGCACTGAGGAAATGTGACTGTCGCGGAAACACGCGCATGTCCTTCGTCAGTAGCGAGTGGCCGGCGATGCCGATACATTTGGCGTGAGTCGACACCACAAGCCGAACGGAGTATTTCTGGGGGATCGAGCGAGGCCACGCATGCGACGCTGCGACGGCAACTTACTATCCTTCACTCCTTCCCGCGCGCGAGCGTACCCCATACGCACACACCGCACGGCGGACCAACCACAGCGTTCTATCGCCCGCGCGGAGGCGTCGGCGTGGCCGAGGCCGAGCAGATCGCCGCTTCGTTTCCCTTGGGGCTCGCATGTGCATGTTTACCCGCCTCAATTTTTTGGATTGCTCCTAGAAACATACACAGACCCTAACAAGGGCAACTAAACCCCTTATAAGGGGAACTTATGCAACCAGTTAGAAACCGTTAGGAACTTTTCGTTGGTGGAAGGAAGGTTGCGCACAGTTGACAAAGGAAGCTCTTCGAGTCGAAGATGTCGTCGTTACTGCTGGACGAGCGCGCGCGCGTGGTCTTCGACACGGACGCCGGTGTGGACGACGCCGTCGCGCTGCTATTGGCGCTCCACGGGTTCCCGCCGGACGCGGTCGTGGGCATCACCACGGTCTTCGGCAACGTCGACCTCCACCAGGCCAACCACAACATGAAGCAGTGCGTTCTACGTGCCTTTTGTGTTGATTCCACGACTCCCTGTTGCTCATACAGTCGGTGCATGTACTCTTCAGCATCCTGGAGGCCATGGGCCGCACGGACCTACCCATCTACAGCGGTGCGGCCAAGCCCATCATCGCCAGCGTCTCCGAGGAGCGGTGGGGCGTACGTAGCCGCGTTTGAGTAATTCGCGAATGGGTGATCCGTGATGGCTAATGAACGTCTTCCATAGGGCCACGGTCCGGACGGCTTTGGCGGCGAGAGCGGCGTCGTAGAGGCCTCGGTCGCAGCGGCCGCGTCGCGCAAGAACGACGCGGTCCACGCGCTGCTGGATCTCGCCCACAAGCACAAGGGCGAGCTCGTGGTCGTCGCCGTGGGTCCGCTGACCAACATCGCGCTGGCCATGCTGCTGGACCCGGACTTTGTGCACCACGTGAAGCGGTTCGTGGTCATGGGCGGGCTCTCGCGCGGCGAAGGAAACCTCACGCCGCACTCGGAGTTCAACGTGGGCTGCGACCCGGAGGCCACCAACATTGTGTACCAGCACTGCGTCGGCGCGCCTGAGAAGCTACTGGTCGTGCCTTTTGAGACCTGCAAGGACGCGGCGCTCCCGTGGGGCCTGTTCGAAGAGCTCTTTGCGCACAAGTCGACGCCCATCAGCGATTACGTCCACCGCATCTGGTCGTTCACCAAGTCGTTCTCGAGCTACAGCTTCATGCCGTGCGACGCGTACGCCGTGGCGCCGCTGCTCCACGCCAACTACATCACCAAGGCCAGGGTGCTCAAGGGGCACATCCACTTGGGCCATGACGAAGAGCGTGGCGACAACAAGTGGAGCGAGGAAGAGAACCTGCCCGACGCCAACGTGACGCTCGTCACGGAAGTCGACACGACGGTCTTTACAGACCTGCTGCGTCGCCTAGCCGCATAGATAGAGAGACGAGACGAGAGGCGAACAGACATACAGGCGGTTTCTATGAAGTGTAGGTCGTATCTACACAATCTCATGACGACCCCGTGGCCGTCTCAACAGCAATGCCGTCGGCGTTCAGTGGCTTTTGAAAGATCGAGTGGACCCACACGCGGAAGCGCACGACGCTTTGCTGGCGATTGACGTACTGGCGGCGGATGTAGTCGTTCTCGACGCACACGAGCCCGGCGTTCGCCATGAGCGTCTGGACTTCCTCGACCGTGAAGTAGTACGCGCGCGTGTTGTCCTGGCGCACGTAAAAGTTTTCTTGAAGCTTGTGGCCCGCGCGGAAGCGCAGCTGTGCCTGGTCGTAGCGGCCGTAGTCGCGGAAGAACAACTTGCCGCCTGGCTTGATCGCGGCCACGACCTTGTTCACGGCGTCTTGCATCTTGTCCGGGTGGATCGCCGAGAGGCAGAACAGAAAGAGCGCAAAGTCGACACCACCGTCGGCGAACGCCGCGTCCGGAAGCGGGTCATTCGTGATGTCGCACACGGACGCCGCGACGCGGGCCGGATCGTACAGCGGTTGTTGCTGTTTGGCGCGTGAAGAGAGACGGAGACACGAGCGTTTAGTCATGACACAGGGACTCCGTATGATGCAGCAGAAGCCCCACCTTGAGCAGCGCGATCGCAGTGTCGGCAAAATCGATGCACACGACGTTGAGCGACGGGTTGACCTCGAGCAGCGGCAGCGCCGCGTTGCCCACGCCGCTGCCCACTTCCAGCAGCACCTTCTTCGACGGGTCTTCCTGCAGTCCATCCGTTAGTCACAGTCACAACTGCCTGCATCAAACGCCCTCTGTTCTTCTTACACACCTTGTTCACATCCAGATCCGGGAACACAAGATGCAGGTAGTGGCTGTGGACAACGCGCAAGCGAAAGAGAGCGAGAGAGTAAGAAGGCAGCGCCCCGTCAACGAAATCGCCTGCCCAGACGCACCGATCCTTGTAGAAGTTGGTGGTGTTGCGCTTGTAGAACTTGTCCCAGCTCTTCGCGGCCTCCTTCTCGTACTTGTCTATGAGCAGTCCACAATACGCATCGGTCAGTGGCGATGCCAAATCCAATTACCTCTTGAACGACTTTGAAGACGCACTCTGCCAGTACTCAGGGATGTTGGACTGGTCCTGGCGGAGCAGCTCCTCGGCGAGCCGCTGACGCTCCTCTGTCCACTCGTCGTCGCACACGACGGCGCCCGGGTCCTCCAGCACGATCTTCTTCACGCCCGACTTCTCCACGAGCTCCTCCAGCAGCTTGTTCGTCGGGTTCCGGTCGCCGCTCATGGTGGCCGTCTCGCTTTCTTGGCGATCGCCTGTGTGTGCCTGCCATGTGAATGGTGAGAAGCCATTGGGTACCTTCGCGCAACCTTCACAAATGTAGCCATATTGCTGTGCAACGGGATCAGAAACGCACGCTTGGTGCACGTAACGGAATGGAGAA
Organism: Pythium biforme; assembly: GCA_023337735.1. Classification (NCBI taxonomy): domain Eukaryota; phylum Oomycota; class Peronosporomycetes; order Pythiales; family Pythiaceae; genus Pythium; species Pythium biforme. The sequence goes on along the minus strand of JAADXJ010000087.1, from coordinate 28,073 downwards.
CATTGGCGGATTGGACAGCTCTACCCATACTACAGTACCTGCAGAGCCTATCATCAACCATATAAAGCCACCTTCAATGGGTCTTCCCCCGCCTCAATTGCGCTTCCCAAAGAGGAAGCCGGCCGCGCGCACGTGCATGACGTACCCGTCAAAGATCTCCTCGCAGGGCTCGTCGAGGCCCGCGCCGGCGACCACGTGGAGCGGCAGCAAGTGTTCTTCGCGGGCGTGCACCATGCGCGCGTACGGCGCGTCGCTCGCCCAGCGCTCGAGCCGCAGACGGCGCTGCTCCGGGTCGTTGGTGATGCCCACGAGCGACTCGGTGAGGTACTCGTGGAACGCGAGACTCGCGGCGTTCGCGGCGTGGCGGTCGCCGCCGAACGAGCGCGAGCCATGGAACGACAACCCCGAGCCGACGATGAGGATATTGTCGCTGCGCAGCGCCCTCAGCGCCTCACCCAGCTTGACGTGGGCCGCGGCGTCGAGCGAGCTGAGCACAGACATCTGCACGACCGGCACGTCGGCGTCCGGGAACATGAGCTTGAGCGGGATGAAGACGCCGTGGTCGTAGCCGCGCTGATCGTCGAGCTCTGACTTGATTTTATTGGCTGTGAGCAGCTCCTGGATGCGCTTGGCGAGCGCTGGGTGGCCCGGCGCCGGATACTGGATCTCGTAGGCCTTGTCCGGGAAGCCGTAGTAGTCATAGAGCAGCGGCGGCGCCGGCGACGACGTGATGCGCACCACGGGCGCCTCCCAGTGGGCCGTCACGAGCACGATCGCGGCTGGTTTGGTCGACACAAAGTCGCGCTGGAAGTGCGTGAGCCACTCGACCATGGCCGCGTGGCTGGGCTCGCCCAGGATCGGCATGGGGCCTCCGCCGTGCGGCACGTACACGGCTGGCTGCGTGGTCGTAGTAGTCGCGACGGGCGCCATTGGACAGGGCAGGGAGAGAGATTTGAAATTCGGTTGGTTGATGGAGAGAGTGCGAATTGCCGAATGGTCCCGCAATGGAGACCTTCGATCGATGTCGATGTCGCTTGTGTTCCCGCCGCGCCCAGATGACGCAATCGCACTTGAACAAAAGCGTGTTCGATCAATCCCGCGGCATCCATTGGTCCAACGAGGACAAGTGTAGCCATGTTGGAATTCATTTTCCACAAACTGGAGGAGGCTCCTCAAAAAGCTCCGTTGGCCGTAAACATCGACGAAAACATGATACAGTACCGTGCTGTGTTTTTGACATTGAGGGGGCGTTCTTCTTACGCAGCGACAATCGTGGGCGTGGGCGCCAGGAGCGGCTCGTTGGTGGTCTCGTCCTGCACGGTCGAGAGCGCGCGCGTGCGCAGCTGCTCGGCGTGGAGCGAGACGAGCTTCCCGGCCGTGTCGGCGAGCTTCGTGAGGTACGTGTACTGCGACTCGGAGAGCTCGCGGGACTTGACGTCGACGCAGCACATGGCGCCGATGATCGCGTCGCCGGATACGACGGGGAAGCCGCAGTAGTACTTGGTGCCCAGCATCTTGACCGGCAGACACTGGTGGAAGCGCACGTCCGCTTCCGGGTGCGGCACGATGAGCGGGTTCTGCGACATGATCGTGTGCGAGCAGAACGAGTCGTTGCGCGCAAACGTTTGGTGCTCGAGCGTCGCGATGTTCGAGGCCGCGACGTAGAGCTCGTCCTGGTCCACGATCGTCACGAGTGTCGCGAAGCAGTCCATCTCTCGGGACGCCATCTGGCAGATCAGGCTCAGCTCCTCGGAGCGCCCTAGCTCGCGGATGTGCGTGTCCTTGATCTCCTGGAGGCGCTGATCCTCGTTCTCGGGCACGGGGAACGTCATTTGCTGCTCGATGGGCGCCGTCGGGTCCACGGCGTACGCGCGGCCCGACGTCTCGGCCACGAACGCCTCGGTGTGCGGCACCGTGGGCACTTCAAAGTGGACCAGCGCACGCACATAGTCCTTCTCGGAGCTCGCGTCCGTGAGCACGATCGGCGTCTGCTTGACCGGTTGTTCGCCCGCACTACTACCGACCGACGAGGTCTTGCGGCTGTCGCGCCCGCCATTGGTCTCCTGGTCGAGCACGCACTTGATCACGTTCATGACCGAGGCCTTTTGCGCGGCCGAGGTCGCGTTCATGAGCGCGTCTTGGAGCAGCGACGTGAGCACGGCCGTGGCCGGCTTGGCGTCCGCCGCGTCCGGTTTGACAAACGCCGGCGCGAGCGCGGCGTCGCTGTTGTTGCCCAAGTGCGCGTAGTCGGCCGCGTCGACGCGGCGCATGCACAGGTCGCAGACGCGGATGCTCTCGATGCGGAGCCGCGAGCTGCCGCGCACGGAGCGCTCGCGCTCGTACTTGCCCGAGCAGTCGTCGCACACGCCGTGGCCGCAGAGCCGGCACTGCTTGGCGAACAGCAAGTGCTTCTCGCAGCGCACGCACGCGACGTTGGTCGGCGGCAACAGGCGGTTCGTGTCGACCAACACTTGGACGCCGAGCCGACGGCGGCGCACGAGCTGCGGGAGGCGCGCGCACGACTGCGCGAGCCGCACGAGCCGGTGGCGGATCGCGCGCTCGCTCAGCACGGCCGTCGAGCCCGGCACGCTAAAGCCGAACGACTTGGGCGTGAACAGCTCGGCGTAAAAGTGGACGCGCGACGCCGCGGGTGCCTTGTCTGGTCCTTCCTCGGCGTCCTCACTCTCGGGGAGCTCGGGCTGGACGCAGTAGCCGCCGATGACGTCGTGGAACTCCTTGGTCTTGCTGCTCGACTTGCCCGCGAGCACGTCTTTGGCGCGTAGCGTTGTCATGTGCTTTTCGAAAATGTCGCCGGTCGTGTACTCGGCGTCCACAAAGCACCACTGCTCGTGGCGCGAGAGCATGTGGGGCTTGCTGAAGGTCGCGGTCTTGACCGAGAGCTGCGCGAGCACCGACGGGTCGGCGGCGTCGCCCGCAAGCGTCAGCGGCGGCAGCGCCGCGGCGTTCGAGAGATCGACGTCGTGGACGTGGGCGCCGTGCTTGAACTGGGCGCCAAAGAGCGCCTCCATGCGCTGCACGTGCTGCTCCGGGCCGCGCGACTGGAGCAGCGACGCCAGCTCGGCGACGCTCGCGGGCATGACGCCGATAGCCAGCACGGCGTACCGTTGCGCCTCGTGGCGCGTGTACAGCGCAAAGCCGCCGTACTCTTCGGTCCACTCCCAGCGCGCGAGCCGCGGCTCGGGTGCGCGCAGGATGCGGTCCCACTGGATCATCGCGGCCGTCTCGTTCGCGAGCGTCACGAGCCGGCGGTCGCTCAGCGCGACGTTGCGGCGCGGGCCACCACGGCGGGGCGGCGTCGCGCCGTACGGGGGGCCGCCGCGGGACGACGAGGGCTGGTGGCTGTAAAAGTCGCTAAAGTGGGCCGAGTCCAGATCGGACGAGAGCCCCGCGGTGGAGCCGCCAGCGGACGAGCCGCGCACGCGCGCTGACGCGAACGACGCCGCGAGCGGGCGCGTGGGCCCGACGTGCTCAGGCCACGGGTGCGCGACGTGAGTCGTTGCGGCCGACGCCGACGAGGACCGCGGCAACGCCGGGGGCGGCGGTGGCGGTGGTGTCATGGTGAGCTACAGTGCTGTCGTGGGGGGCTGGAGGATTCCGGAATGGGGGACGACCGTCCGAGAGGAAGACGCAGCGAAGCGACCGAACACGCGGAGAGGGGGGCGGAGCCGAGGAGCCATCGGCAATAAAGACGCTAGCTATTATAGGGGTTGTCTCGGCGGCGGCGGAAGAGACCGGGCAAGTGGGCTCCCACTGCGTCAGGCGCCATCGAGAAAATGGGGGATGCTGCTCCGCCCACATCAGCTTGTATCAGTACATGGAAGTCTTCTGAAGACACACTTGAAGACGAAGGTACTTATTCAGCAAGATCACGGCGGGACGTCTCGAGGAGTGTGGCGCTTCATCTCCGATCAGATGCTCCCGCAGTGCGGGCCGCACCCAGAGTCGCCACTTCTCTGGGGACAGTGGAGCTCTCGAGTCCATCAAACCATCAGACCAAATGGTGGCGCGAGCGTGCGGATCCCATTCTGCCTTGCGCGTACCCGTACAAATCACACCGCGTGCTTCTGGACATTCCTCACAGCGTAGATGTATTTTAATACTGCGTGGGCAGTGATCAACATACTGTTTTAGCGCTGATATTGATGTCCTGTTCCACCCAATCACCCAGTTCGATATTGTCAAAACATGACTAGTCCTTTTCACGAGGGAGCTGCTCGTTAGTGGCCACTTGGTTCAGGCGGCGTGTCTGTCTGGGTTGACCTCACCGCATCTTCGATCTCCACGGGAAGCACCAGATCTAGCCAAGCGACTGGCCATGTCGCGCCACCGTGACGTGCGCAACCGCGCGTACTCGTACGAAGAAGACTGTGCGTGACGTCCCATAGATCCATCTTAGGGTCGCCTGCGTCTAACCGATTGCTGCTCGTTGGACATGGCGCGCAGACGACTTTGACGACGACGAGTACTACGAGCCCAACTCGCCCAACTCCAGTGCGTCTCCCAGCGCGTCGTATCGTCGGGTGCCCTGTCACGCCTACTCACCGTATGCGTGTGTATGAAACGCTAGACGAGTTTATCTACCGCCGCGACTCGCCCAGCCACACGCAGTCCGTGTTCTCGTTCGTGGAGCAGCCCGGCGCCACGGCGGCCGCCAGCGACGACGTCGCCGACGGAGGTGGGTTGACGTGCTGACGATGACCAAGTGATATATGGACTCACCTCACTATCCATTATGTACTCACGTAGAGCTATTGGAGGCGCTCGTGCCGGCCGTGAAGGCCACCGTCGGCACCAAGTTCTCGGACGCGCAGATCGTGGACGAGCTGCGCCGCGCCAATTACGACCCGGACCGCACAGTCGTCTCGCTGCTGGAGAAGGCCAAGACCGCGTCGGTCAGCACGCGTACGTGATGTCACTGGGTGATTGGCTTTTGTTTGGTAGGCGTTGGGGCTGAACCAATGGACCTGGTCTAATTCCCGCATTCCTCACGTATGTCCTGAAGGCGTGAATCTGCCCGTGCACATCCCGATCCCGCGCCTGGATGCCGTGGCCAAGGCCCTCGACGCTGAGAAGGCAACAACGGCCGCGCCGGCCAAGAGCGTCACGGCGGCCATTGGCGGCATGAAGCTGGATGCGCCGCCCACAAAGGCCCCGAAAGACCGCGCAGCGGCGGTCGCCGCGGACGAGAATGAGACACCGACAACAGTCATAACGTTTGGCTCGACCGTGCAGTCGTTCTCGCCGTCGGAACTGCGCGCGTTCGCCAAGGCCGAGGAGAAGGCCCAGCAGGAATGCCTGAAGCTCCACGAGGAGGAGACAAGCGGCGCGAGCGGCAAGACCAAGATCAGTATGGTCGTGATCGGCCACGTCGACGCCGGCAAGAGCACGATCACGGGCCACTTGCTTTACAAGCTCGGGTACGTGAGCCAGCGGCTCATGCACAAGTTTGAAAAGGAGTCCCGCGAGGCCGGCAAGGCGTCGTTTGCGTACGCGTGGGTCATGGATGCCGACGAGGAAGAACGCGCGCGCGGCGTCACGATGGACGTGGGCACGAGCTTTTTCGAGACCAAGAGCAAGCACGTGACGCTGCTGGACGCGCCGGGCCACCGCGATTTCATCCCCAAGATGATTGCCGGCGCTTCGCAAGCCGACGTCGCCGTGCTGGTCGTGCCGGCCGCGACGGGCGAATTTGAGGCGGCCTTTGAGAACTCGGGCCAGACCAAGGAGCACACGCTGCTCGTGCGCAGCCTCGGCGTCACGCAACTCGTTGTTGCGGTCAACAAGATGGACGCGACGGGCTGGGACAAGACGCGCTTCGATGCGATCGTCGTGTCGCTCACGACGTTCCTCCACAAGTCAGGCTTCCGCCCGAAGAACTTGTGGTTCGTGCCCGTGAGCGGCATGACGGGCGCCAATTTGCAGGCCAAGCTCGACCCGAAAGAGTGCGCGTGGTACGACGGCCCGACGCTGGTCGAGGCAATCGACCAGTTCTCGCCGCCGCAACGCGAGATCTCCAAGCCCTTCCGCATGACCGTCTCGGACGTCTCCAAGTCCATGAGCCTCGGCCAGACCATCTCGGGCCGCGTGTACGCCGGCGCTGCTGCCATCGGCGACACGGTGCGTCTGTTCTCTCAAGTGGATGGAATGCGAGTGAGCTGACTTTTGTTGTGTATGTAGCTCATGCTCATGCCGATCGGGCAGACGCTGACCATCAAGGGTCTCGAGCAGAACGGCCGCGCGATCACACACGCGCGCGCCGGCGACACGATCGACCTGGGCATCACGGGCATCGATCCGTCGGCGCTCAGCACGGGCAGTATCCTCTGCTCGATCGTCTCGCCCGTGCAGCAAGTGCGCAAGTTCGAGGCCAAGATCATGACCATGCCGGCGGTCGAAGTACCGCTCGTCAAGGGCACGCGCGCGACGATCCACGTGCACCACGTCGACGAGCCCGTGAACATCACGCGGCTCGTGAGCATTCTGAGCAAAGAGGGCGACGTCGAGAAGCGCAAGCCGCGCTGCATCACGCGCGAGAAGAACGCGGTCGTGCAGATCACGTGCTCGCGCCCAATCTGCCTCGAGACCTTTGCGGCCTACAGACAGCTCGGCCGCTTCACGCTGCGGGACCGCGGCGCGACGCTCGCGGCCGGCATCATCACCGAGATTCTCAAGTGAGGGAGGAGGGATTAGACTACCAACGAAAGAGCACAAGTGAAAACCATGTAGCAAGTCCACCAACTGGCGCGTGTTTTTATTGAGAAAGGGGTGTCTACGTGTACGGAGGGAACCTAGGGCTTGAGCTCCTCGAGCTCGCCCTCTTCGTGGAGCTGCTGGATGATGTCGAGGCCGCCGATGAGCTCGCCGCGGATGTAGACCTGCGGGAATGTGGGCCAGTTCGAGTACTTCTTGAGCCCCTGGCGCACGCTGTCGTCCGTGAGGATGTCGAAAAAGTCGTACTGGAAGCCGGCGTTGTCCAAGATCTCGACGAGCTGGCGGCTGAAGCCGCACTGCGGGGCCTGCGGAGTGCCCTTGATGAAGATCATCACGGGCGCGCGGTTAATGAGCTGCTCGTACTTGTTCTCCACGCGCTTGGGCTTCTTGGCGACGCCGAGCTGCTCGCTGAGGTCGCCGTCCTCGGCCATCTCATTGAGGATGTCGAGCCCGCCGACGAGCTTGCCTTTGACGTACAACTGCGGGTACGTGGGCCAGTTTGAAAAGGTCTTCAACCCCTGGCGCACCTGGTCGTCGCTGAGAATGTCAAAGGACGAGAATGGGATCTGGTGGTCGCGCAGCACCTTGACGGTCTTCTTGCTGAAGCCGCACTTTGGTTCCTGCGGCGTGCCTTTCATGAACAGCAGTACGGGCGCCGAGTTCACGAGCGCGCGGAGGCTCTCCTGGAACGCGACCTCGGCTTCTTCGACGTTCTGCGCGAGCCCAAGCTGGTCCACGAGCGAGCCTTCCGACTTCATCTCCTTGAGGATGTCGAGGCCGCCCACGAGCGTGCCGTTCACGTATAGCTGCGGGAACGTCGGCCAGTTGGAGAACTCCTTGAGCCCTTGGCGCACGTCGTTGTCGTTGAGGATGTCAAACGTGCCAAACTGGATCTTCTCTTCGTTCAGCAGTGCCACGACCTGGCGCGAGAAGCCGCACTTTGGTTCCGTTGGGCTACCCTTCATGAACAGCATCACGGGCGACGCACTAGGGGAAAACAAATAGTGGTGTTAGCTGCAGTCACCGCATTTACCACCCATCCTCGGACGCACTTGATGAGCTTCTTCAAACGGTACGCGAGCGCCTCGTCGACACCGGCAGCCTTGGCAGCCTGGTCACCACTCGCATTCGCGACTGGTGCATCGGACGCAGACGCAGCCGCTGACGCCGCGGCGGCCTCGGCGGCGTTGGCCTTCTTCGCGAGGCTCTTGCTTAGCACGTCGACGCGCTTGGCGAGCTCGGCGACGCTCGCGCCCTCGAGCTTCTCGAGCACGCTCTTGCCCTGCGCGACCACAAACGTGGGCACGACCGCGATCTGGAAGCGCTCCGAGAGATCCGACACATCCTCGGCCGCGACCTTGAGGAAGCGGATGCGCGGGTGGAGCGTCGCGAGCTGCCGGAAGACCACGTCGACCTGGCCGTTCGGGCGGCAGAGCTCGTGGAAGTCGGCCCAGAAGAACGCGATCGAAAGCGTGCTCTCGCGGGCCGTGAGCTCGTCGAACTGTGCGGCGTCCTGCACGTCCAGCACCGTGCCGGGAGTCACCGAGGAGGACATGGTTGCCAAGTCGTTGCTTCGGGCGGCTTCTCTCGGTTGTCTCCGCGCCACGGGAATGCGGAAATGGTGCAAACTGTCAAACGAGTAACCGTTAGGAACCGATACCATTCCTGTTCGTATCGGATTCGTTCTGGAAGCAACCATGGTGCTGGGCGAGAAGCAATGAGATGGCCAAGGAATGAGAGGAGGTGGCGGTGGAAGAAGGACTAAATTACGTGGCGACCACGCAGGTCTATCGTCGCCTACGACTTGCTGATTCACTGTCTTCCTGTTTGAGTATGCTTCATGTCCTCGACGTGGGAGAGCTCTATAATTGTAATATGGTCTACAAAATTCGTCGGCGCGTCGGCTCGATGGTCGCCGCGACCGAGGCGTCTAGCAGCACGAACGAGTCCTCCATAATGCTGCTGCTGTTGCTCGTACTGGTCGTGGACGACGGCGTGAGCGAACTCCACTCGCGGATGGGCCGCGCCACGGCCGGCTGCTCAGTGGCGGCGGCGGCGGCGCGCAGCCGCATCGACGCGCTCAGCTCCTCCGAGTGCAAGTGCCACGTCGGCGAGATGAAAAACGTCGACGCGCTGGCCGCAGGTATCGTCTGCATGGCGCCCATTCCAGCGCCGTGCTGGAGCTCGAGCATGACGTAGTCACTTGGTATCCGCGGCGCGTCGCTCTCACCAGCGTGGCCCACGACACGCGCCATGGGAATGTCGTCGCCCACATCTTTGCTGGATGACTTTTGGACACTGCCGATGGCTTGTTGCATTATCGAACTGCTTTGCCGATCGGCAATGAGCTGCGCGCCCATGGCCGTCAGCGCGAACGGCGCATCGTCGTCTTGGTCCACTGCGGCGGCGGCGGTGGCTGCCGGCAGCAGTGGTCGCTCGCTGTCGACGCGTTTGTTACCGGTGAAGCCAAACTTCTGGCTGCGGTCCAACCACGAGTCGCTGTGGGAGAGCTGCTTGGCGTTCGCCGTCGCCAACGGCGTTGGTTTGTCAAAATCGTACACCGACTGGCTGAGCCGGAACGACGACGAGAGCATGAGCGCCTCGGGCACGGGCTGTGCGTTCTCGACCGCGAGCGTCGGGAACACCATTGCGAGCGGCGCGACGGGCTCCGGTGACACGTTCGGGTTGAGCTCGGGCGTCACGTGGATGTGCTTTTGGCCGAGCACCTTGTCGAGCGCGATCACGTGGAGCACGAGCACGCGCTCGGGGAGCCGGAAGGTCTCTCGCAGCGCGTCGCGCAGCACGGCGTCGCTCGCGACTGAGATATACCGCCTCCGAGAGGCGCCGCCAGTCTCATTCTCGTCAATACGCTGGAGTAGTAAGGCGAGTCGCGGCGAGTCGCCCAGCCGGTCACGCGCTAGCCGCCGCAGGAACGTAATGCCGACCGCGTGAAGGTACCAGGCGTCCACGGGCACGGGTTCGACTAGGGCGTCCGCTGGGAACGTGAGCAGGCAGGACGCGCGCACGACATCGGCGCTTGCGGGCCCCCCGCCCATGGTGCTAATTGCTGGGTGTGTGAGGGAATCGCTGACGATAAAGTTGGAAATGGGGTTTGTGTTGGTTTCGTTTCTTCACCAACAGGAGCTGCATCAGAAAGTGTCCTGGGTGAGGTGTGTCACAGAAGTGCGAGAGGGAGGATGGCGGACCCAGATGAAGGTGGACCAGAATATATTCTTATAGAGGCTTTTGGAAGAAGTGTTGGTGGAAAGGGCGTTCGAGGTGGTGACTAAACATAAGTGATAAGAGGTACAGCGCGCATATTTTGGGCACGTTCTTCTGTGTGGAGCACTCGACGCATGCATTCTGTGCGTTCTCAGATAAGCGCTCTAATAAGAGTGTAACCAGTGTGACAAGAGGTTATGATCTCTGCTAAATCCGGTTCATTCAACCCGGACCGGTTCACTGGCTGAGGCCGCACCCCTTCCCCTAGATAGCCGCCCCCTTCCCCTTTTGCGTGGGGCTTGAGCAGTGCTTGTGGACTTTTGATAGGCGGTTTGTATGGTTGACTTGAAATCTGTATACTTTTGCGCTGCTGCCCATTCGTTTGGTGGAGGAAACCCGCCGTTTGGGACTGTGAACGCTACAGTGCAATCATCCTCGGAAACTCTCAACATGGCGGAGGTTGCTACGGAAGTGAAGCTCTTTAACAAATGGTAAGCGACAGCGACAGCGCGCGCGTATGTGTCCCATCGCGCCGCCGATCCAGCGACTCGCGACGCGTGTTTTGGTGATTCCATGGGCGAAAACCGACCCGAAATGACGCCGCCACAACGCGTTTAAAATTCGAGATTTTTCCCAACGGAAGTCCCGTGCAGATCCAGAGAAACGAGAAGCCAATGGCGACGATAGCTGACTGTAGTAGGACGCACCTCTGATCTCTGAGCATGCGCGTGCGTGTATGGACGATCCCGTTCGAGTGACATGCGGAGAACGAGCGAGCGTGAGAGGTTCCCATCGAGAGAACCCACCTGAACACCACCACGAAAAGCAACATGATCGGCGGTCAGCGGTTGGCGACGCGTTGGCGACACTGGCGACACGACGAAGAGAGATGTGTGCACCTGAGGCTAACGTATTCCCTTGTGTGTGTCGACAGGTCGTACGACGACCTCAGCGTCGCCGCTGACATCTCCCTTGAGGACTACATTGCCGTCAAGGGCAAGGCCGCGACGTTCCTGCCGCACACGGCGCAGCGCTACCAGAAGAAGCGTTTCCGCAAGGCCCAGTGCCCGATCGTGGAGCGCCTCGTGAACGCGCTCATGCGCAAGGGCCGCAACAACGGCAAGAAGCTCAAGGCCGTGCGCATTGTCAAGCACACGCTCGAGATCATCCACTTGCTCACGGACAAGAACCCGCTCCAGGTTGTGGTCGATGCCGTGATCAAGTCGGGCCCGCGTGAAGACTCGACCCGTGTCGGCTCGGCCGGTGTCGTGCGTCGCCAGGGCGTCGATGTCTCGCCGTTCCGTCGCGTGAACCAGGCGCTGTACCTGATCGCCACGGGCGCGCGTGAGGCGGCGTTCCGTAACGTCAAGACCATCGCCGAGTGCCTCGCGGATGAGCTCATCAACGCGTCGAAGGGCTCGTCGAACTCGTACGCCATCAAGAAGAAGGACGAGATCGAGCGTGTCGCCAAGGCCAACAGATAAATGGGTTGCCGCCTTTCGGTCCAGCGGAGCGCAGCGGCAGTGTGGATCTACGGCGTCGTCGCCGGGTGGGTGCGAGGAAGCGCAGCGTGTCGTGTGGGCGTGTTGGCCCGCACGTACACGTCGACGGCGCTCCGGCAGTGCCGCGTCTGTCTCTGTCTGTTGGACCGCTTTCCAGCGAGAGTTTTATTCTGTTGCCCCATGGAATAACACGTGAAAAACGCCGAGTTGTTGAGAGCCACCACCACACTGGGATTCCAAATTCCATTCGCCGCGTTGCATTCCTTTTCGTTTCTCTTGCGTCTCGCTCTCCGTGCTGGGTCTCCAGTGTACTACTACTAGTAGTCAATGCCCGTCCCGTCGAGCTCGACGTCGCTCTTACCGGCGCGCAGCTGCTTGATGATGTGCTTGAGCCGGTTCACGGTCTCGCTCTCGCTCGTCTTGTTGGCGCTGTTCGTGATGAGCTTGACGCGCGACGCGTACTGGAGCGACGTCTGGGTCTCCTCCTGGTTGTAGTCGGCCGGCGAGATGTTGACGAACATGAGCGTCTTGGCGTTCCCGCCGAGCGAGTCTTGCATGAGCTGCGTGAGCTTGTTGTTGCGGTACGGGATAAACTTTTCCCCCGAGGAGAGCGCGGCGATGACGTCGCCCAATGCGCTGAGGCTCTTGTTGATGGCCTGGGCCTCTTTCAGGCGGTCGTTGGTCGCGCCGGTCTTGCCCGCGCGCTCCGAGCCGGCGAGGTCCACGAGGCTCAGCTTGCCGATGGACGTGGTCTTGGTGGTCTTGTTGTAGTTCTCAATGAGCAGCGAAAACACCGAGTGGCTCCGACTGCTCTCGGCGTTCATCTTGGTCGCGCCCACTTGGCGCTTCTTGTTGGCCGCGTCAAAGAGCTTGAGCGTTTGGTGCGCCGACGTGCAGCTCTTGGTCGTGATATTGGACACGTAGACCATGCCCTTGTCGTTCTTCTTGATGTCGAGCTTGGGGGTCGTATGGTCGTGGCCGCCGCCGTCCACCAAGTGGAAGAGGTCGATGAGGTTGTCGTTGTAGAGCTCGAGCATGAACGCCTGGAACGTGATCGTGTGGTTGGCGTGGTGCTCGTCCGCCAGCTTGAACAAGTGGTGGATCGCGCGCGGACTGAGCCCTGGCAGCGCGTCCGAGCCCGTCATCGTGAACGTCTTGCCCGAGCCCGTCTGGCCGTACGCGAAAATGCACACGTTGTAGCCGTCCAGCGCGCTCTGCAGCAAGTTCTTGGTGTCTTCGAACACTTGGTCCTGCGAGCTCGCGGGCGTAAACACTTGGTCGTAGGCAAAGGGCTTGGGCCCGTGGGACGTCTTGAGCTCGAGCGAACACTCGTCGACGAAGCGCACGCACGTGGCGCACCCGCGCTCGCTCTCGGACGCGCTCATGGGCCGGCACCGCGCGTACACGCGGATCTTGCCTTTCATGTCTTCGATCGTGTTGTAGTACTTTTTGCGCAGCGCCTGCTCTTCCTTGTAGCTCACTTCGAGCTTGGCGAGCTCATGTTGGCTCGTCGTCAGCTCCTGGCCCAGCGCGTCGACCTGTGCGGCCTTGGTGCGGAGCACGGCGACCTCGTCCTCCATCTTGGACAGCTGCGTCGCTTTCCCGCCCGCGACCGAGAGCTCTTGCGTGAGCTTGTCCACCTGCTCTTGGAGCGTCTGGGACTTGGCGTGGGATCCACTGAGCTGCTGCGTGAGCGCCGCGAGCTCTCGCTTGAGCGTCTTCTCGGCCTCGTCCAGCGCCTTCGCGTGCTTCTTCTCGGCCTCGGCCAGCTTGCGCTCCAAGACGGCCGTGCTGGCCCCGCCCCCGCTCGTACCAGAAGAGGACGAGACGTTCACCAGCTGCGTCTCGGCCTTGGCGACCGCGGCCTCGAGCTGCGTGATGCGCACTTTGTCAACCTTGACCTTGGTCTCCAGCGCCTTGAGTTTGTGCTTGGACTCCTCCAGGGCCTTGGACGTACCGGCCGAGGGCGTCGTGGCACGGGGCTTGTCGTCTTCCCCCATCAAGAAAGGCGCGACGCTCTTCTTGTGGGGCGTCTTGCGCTGTGGGGACGACGATGGTGTCGTCGTGGTGCCCATCTTGGCCATCGCGGTCATCGCGGTCGTCTCGGCCTCCTCGGTCGCTGCGCGCTGCTTGGCGCGCGCTTCGCAGGCCGCGAGGCAGTTGTCCAGCTGCCGTCGCAGCACCATCGAGCCTTTGGCCGGCGGCAGCCGCCCGGCCTCCTGCAGCGCCGCCTTGAGCGCCGCCACGTCCTCTCGCCGTCCTGGTGGGGCAGTCGCACGGAGCACGTCCACGCACGTGTCGCCCATTTGCACGTAGAGCTGGAAGCACTTGGCCTTGTCGCCGCGGTTCCACTGCGCCTTGCCGGCCTCGATCGCGTCTTTGATGTGCGTGATGAGCTGCGCCTCCGTCGCGCCGTCGATGCGGTCGGCCTCGCTGAGCGACGACGGAAGCGGCGACGACAGCGTGTCCGCTTCCTCCTGCTCTCCTTCGTCTTGTTCCTCGTCGTCGTCTTCCTTGGCGTCGGCTGCCCGCATCGTCGCGCCGTCGTCGTGGCCGTCGTCCATGAGCTCCACGTGGAGCTTCAGCTGCTCGATCTGCGTCTCGAGCGCCTGCTTTTCGCTCGCACGCATCGCGATCTCGTCCCGCAGACTCGCGATCGACGCCTGCAGCTCCGTGCGCTGCGCGTCCAACGCCTGCGCCTCGTGCGCGTACGCTTCCAGTCGTTCGTGGTGCTTTCGTTCCTCTTCGGCCTCTCGTTTCGTCCGCTCGTCTGCCTGCTCCTTCCCCTTGGTCGCTGTCTCCTGTTCCTCCGCCTTGGCGGGTGGTTGATCCACAGATGACAGGGGCGGCGTCGCGGCTACGCCCTCGAGCGCTGTGGCCTCGGCCAGCGCCAGTTTGTCGGCGGTGGCTTTCGCGTCGGCTTGTGCGTCGGCTTGTGCATGCTGGGCATCCAGCACCGCGCGCTGCGCGTCGTCATGGGCCTGTGTCTTTTCGGCCTGCGCGACGTGGAGCTCGGCGCGCAGCGCGTCGACTTGCTTTGCGAGCTTGTCGACCTCCTCCAGCTTTGCTTTCGCGGACGTGGGCTCCGTGGCGGAAAGAGGCGCGTCGTCTTGGGTGGTTTGAAGCAGCATCGAGGACGACAAAGCCGGGCGAGGGCGGCCAGAGACCGTGTTACTGTCACTGCCACCACGCGACGACCCACGCGCCGATGCACTCGCCGCCAGCGCGTGCCACTGGCTCAGCGCCTCGATCTCCACGACACGCTCGTGGTGCTGCGCCTTGGCGTCCGTAACGCGGGCCTTGGCGGCGTTCGAGGCCTCCTCTGTTCCTTTGAACGCCAAGTACAGGTCTTTGACCTGCGCCTTCTCCGCGATGGTCGGCTCCCGGGCGTGCTGCTGCTGGAAGTCGGCGAGCCACTGCTTGATCCGCGCCTTCGCGTCGTTCTTGCGGTCCAGGCAGGCCTGCAAGTCCGCTTTCAGGGTCTGGAGCGTGGCTTTGGATTGCAGCAGCTCGGCGTTACGCTCACGGAAGCGCTCGGCGTCGGCCTCGTACTGCAGCTGCGTCGCCGTCGGGAACTGAAGCGTTGGTAGTTTGGTAGGCTTTGGGGCTTCTAGCTCGTGGGCGGCGGTCTCGACAGCCACATCGCGTGTCTCGACCGGCGGCTTGTGTGGTGGGGCTTCTACCACTGGTACAACGGACGAATGCGCCGCGAGCAGCGCCGCCCAGTCGATCGTCTGCGCCTCACGCTCCACGGCCAGTGGCCGCAAAGATACTGGCCTCTGTCCTGACGGCGCGGGGTCTTGGTAAGGCGGTACTGGCTCCTTCTGATCCAGGGGCACGAGCTCGACCGCGCGCAGTAGTACATCCATGGTCTGCCGCACGGCGCGTTGCTCCGTGGCGTCGTACTGGGCCGTTAGACGGCTCAGTTGCGTCGCCAGCGCGCGCTCGGTCGCCGTAGAGATCTCCACTTGCTTGCCGAGCGCCGCGATCTCGCCCTGGAGCTCGCGCGACCGCTTGCGCCGCTTGGTCTGCGCGTGCATGTCGACCACGCAGTTCACGACCGTCGACAGGCACTTGAACGACTCGAGCGCCACGTCGGCGTCTCGCGTGATCGTTCGAATTTGGGTCTCGTAGCTGGCCTCGGTCTCTGTGAGCTGCTGCCGGAGCTGCTGCTTGGTCTGCTCGACGACGCTCACCGACTCGGCGCGCGCGTCGTCCCAGCTTTGCTGGAGCCGCTCGATCTCGGCTGTGTGGGCTCCGCTCAGTGTCTGCGCTTGACGCTGCAGCGCTGCACCAATGTCGCTCTCCACACGCGCATGGAGCCGCGTGAGCTCTTCTTCATACCGCACAAAGGCCGTCTCGACGTCCTCTCGCCACGCCGCTTTCTGCTGCTCGTGGCGCCGCTGGTGCTGGTCGTTGAGCATAGAAAGCCCGTAAATCTCCTCGCGCGCGAGCTGCTGGGTCTCGCAATATTCGGCCTTGAGCGCTGAGAACTTTGTCTGCTCGACGCGGAACTTTGCTTTGGCCGTGCGCTTGAGCTCGGTGATGTAGCTTTCGTAGTAGGCCTTGGTCTCGGCCTCGATGGTCTTGTACCGGTCGACAATCTGCGTCATTTTGGCCGTCTGCTCGTGTTTCATGGTGTGCATGTCCAGCACGACCCGCGCCAAATGCGCGCGCGCCAGCGCCACGGGGATGTAGCTTTCTTCGCTCTCGCCGGTGGCTTTGGCGGGATCCGCATGGCCGCCGCTGAGGATCTGACCCACGTGGAAGTCCTCGGTGCGGGGCACCGGCGCGACCGGCGCGGCCGTTGTGGTTGTTGTTGTGTGGACTTCCGGCGTTGTCATCGCTCTGGACACGTCATCCAGCAGGCCACGGTCCGCGCCGGACTCGGCATGGGTCATAGCGTACAAGGAGAAAAAGCGCTTTGCATGAAAGGAAGGGCTTACAGGAGAGACCATGCGGATGGTTGCGAGCCGTTACACTGTGTAAGATGGCTACACTTGGCAGTTTTATCCTCTTAATTCAGTAGATCCGTTGCCCTTCACCGCAGAAAGGAGTCTATTAGCGTAATAGGTTAGCGGATCTTGTCTTCTCGCAACGAGATGCAGGCCGTGGTGAAGGCGCTCGCAACAATGATGCAGCCCATGATGAGCATACCGTCCGTGCGCGCAGCCGAGGCGCGAAAGATGATGCCAAAGAGCACGCCGCCCAAGTTGCCACCGGCGCCCACGAGGCCTGTGACCGTGCCCGTGTAGACGTCGTTCACGTAGGGCACGAGCCCAAAGCACGAGCCGCCGGCCGATTGCGCGGCGATGGCCACGAGCACGTACAATGCGATGCTGGGCCCGAGCTGCGTCATGCGGCTCAGCACGATCACGAGCGCGCCGCACAGCGTGAGGAGCATAAACTGCACGCCCTGGCGGCCGCGGATGCCATGCTTGCTGTTGGCGTAGTCGGACGCGAGCCCGCCGAGCGCGCGCGCAAACATGTTCATGAGCCCAAAGGCCGACGCGACGGTCGCAGCGTGGACCTTGGACAGCGAGCGGCAGCTGTCTGGGGTCCCGACACAGCCCGGTTTGGGAAACTCTTCGTAAAAGTAGAGCGCGCCCATGTTGTTGAGCTGGAGCTCGGCGCCAAAGCTCATGCCGTAGTGGAGCACGAGGATATAGGTGTTGCGGTCGCTCAATACGATGCGAAAGGCCTTGCCTAGGTTCCGGAGCGTCTGGCGGACATCAATCTTGAGTTCTTGATGGTGGGCAGCCCCCGCTGTCCCTTCTTCGGTCTGCGCGGCGACCATGGCCAAGAGCTGCGCGCGTCGCAGGTGGTGGAACTCGCCCATGGGGCAGCTATCGGCGCGGAACCACGAGACCGTGCCCATGACGACCATGACCACAGCGGGCAGCGCGATGCTGAGCCGCCACGCGAGGTCCACGGACACGGCGTGCGTGAGCCAGGCGTTGACGTACGGCAAGATGAGGAACGCAAAGCCGATGCCCGAGAGCCCCAAGCCGCCGGAAATGGCGTTCGACGTGCCCACGACGTTCCGCGCGAACGTGATGGTCGTCCAGAACTGGCTCGACACAAAGATACACCCCACGAGCCCGATGAAAAACCGCACGATGAGCAGCCCGGTGCTGTTCTGCACAAAGGCCGCGGCCGCGATCGGGATCGCGCCGAGCCAGAGCGTGAAGCTGTGGACGTGCTGCGGGCCAAAGAGTTCCAGCAGGGGGCCCACGAGCACGCGCGAAATGATGGTCGAGGCCGTGGCCGCGATATCCGAGTTGAGGATCTGGCCGTTGGTCAAACCGAGCTGCTCTTTGATCACGGGCATGAGCGGCGGGATGGCGTACCAGCCGACAAAGCCCATGATGCCCGTGACCCACGAGACGTGGAACGAGCGCATGTGCGGGCGCGCGACGCTCATGGGCTTGAGCTCGACGGCGCGGTCGTACTGCTCGCGGTCGACGCGAAGGTCGTACGGCGGCGTCTCAAAGACCACGAGGTCGTCGGCGAGCGAGGTCCCGCGCAGTGTCTGGACCGAGACGTAGGCCGTCGAGGGGTCGCCGTCGCGCGGCGTGGTCACGGCCGCCGCGAGGTTCATTGGCGGCGTCGAGGACGTCTGCGAGTGCGAGCGCGAGTGTGACGAGTCGGTCCTCATACTGGGCGCACGTGGTGGTGCTGGGGCGACTTGGAGACTGCCTGCAGTGGACGGCGGAGGCGAGGCGGTTTCCGCTGTGACAGGCGCGTCGGGAGCGAGCGTCGGACAGCGGTGCAGGAGGAATTCCACGTGCGTCCAATGATGATGATGATGTCAGCTTCGGCCCCGTCCTCGACCACAAGAACCAGGGGGGTGGGAAGGCAGTGCAGTGGCGATAGTGGCTGACTCTGCCTGTGGGCCGCGGGCCAATTGGGTGGGACGCCGCGAGAGCGGGACGCGTCTGTTTGTCTCAGCAATCCCTGCATGCAGAGGAAGGGGATTGGCTGGAAACAGAGCGTCCATACGCTCGACGGGCATGGAAGTTGCAAAAGTATTTGCAGATGACTCAGCGTGCGCTTGCAGCGACGTGGGACAGGAGAGCGGATCCCAAAATGTGGGTCCGCTCCACCCGATGAACCAAGGCGTTCTAGAACGCAGTGTAGAGCATGCTACGGAGCGACCCACCCACAAGAGACACGTTGAAGAGCCCCACAGAGGTAACGGATACCGAAGGGGATGGCGGCGCGCGCGGACCTCGCGCGGCAGCGGCAGCTCATGCGGGCCAAGCCCACGACCAGCGCCAGTACCAAGTCCAAGAAGAAGAAGGAGACGACGGAGGTCGTCAAGGCACCGCAGTCCGCAGAGGCGACCCCCAAGCCACGGAAGCGCAGCGCCAGCCAAAGCGCGCCGACGCGGAAGCAGGCCCCCCAGGCACCACCGATGAGCGCATTGGGCAGCGCCAACATGGCGCTCGTGGTGCGGCAAGTGCTCCAGCGGAAGCACTATGGAGATGTGGGCGAGTACGTGAGTAAGACCGGCAAAGACGAGCTCTTCCGGCTGCTCACGCAGGTCGCGCAGTACGCGTACGAGGTACTGATGCGAGGTCGCGGCACGCGGCGGACGCAAGGACCACAGCTGACACTGTGTGGCTTGTGTACACTGCTAGCTACGCGAGCAGCAGCACGTCGAGAAAGGAGCGATGGAGCACGAGAGCCAGCGCATGGAGCAGCGCGCCCATGATCTCGCCGGCAAAGTGCTCGAGCTCGAGACCCAGCTCCACGCCAGCGAGGTGAGACCGTGGCTCTTGGTGGAATAACTCCACTCTTGGTATTTACGGGTTACAATGACAGTGCGAGCGCGGGCAACTGGACCAGCGGTTTCGTATCAGCAGTGACGAGTACAGCGCGGTCGTCGACACGCTGCGCACGTACGAGGCCAAGTGGGAAGGCACCGAAACCACACTGGCGCAGCAGCAGCAGCTTTTGCAGGAACTGTCGCGCGCCCTCGACGAGCGGACTAGGCAAGTGGATGCACAAAGCCAAGAGATCGCGGTGACGAGATCGGCGCTGGCCGTGGGGCAGAAGGAGGTGCGTGGTATGGGATTGCTACGGACAAGGCCAGGAAGAAACAAATAACGACTTGCACCATTATGGACAGAGCACCAACTACAAAAATCAGTTGGTATGGAAACGAATGGTACGAGGGATGCGAGGAGGCATGGCGACTTACGTGTATTGCAATCCGTAGCAAGTGCTCCAGATCGAGAGCGAGCGCGCGCAAAAGCAGCTTGCCGACGAGCGGCGCGAGAACAAAGCGGTGCTCTGGGAGCTCCAAACCAAGTCGCGCGAGTGCGTGTTCCCGACGAACCGGACGGTTCATGAACAATGGTGGTTGGGTCTCACCATTCCAGTGATTGATGTTTACGTAGCAACGACGACGTCCACAACCAATTGGACGACGCAAAGGATCGGATCGTCACGCTCGACGGACAGATTCAGGTGTGGTTGGCGGCACGGAGCGTCGTCTTGGTACCACCAGCACTGATAGGATGTCGATGTGGGATAGATGGAGCTCATCGCGCGCAAGTCGCTCGTGCAAGAACGTGACGCCGTGCAGTTACTGCATCGCCGAGAGCGCGACGAATGGAAGCACGCAGAGGTACATACGGGGGCTGCTCGCACCCTACCCGACGAACGGCGCCTTCACCGATAACTTGTGGCACGATACCATAGACAGCTCGAGGCGAAGCCGACCACCGACGAGCTCAGGAGTATCGCAGTATGGACCTGGAGCTTCGCCAACTCCGGCAGGCCGTCGGAAGACTCCGCATCGATCTCGAGACAGAACGCTCGCAGCGCGAAAAGGCCGAGAGCACGGCGCTTCGCGCAACTGACATCGCGGACGTGGGTCTCGTTCCTCGCTTTGATGCCATGATATTCCATCGCGTACTGATGTCGGGTCGATACCTTGCCTGCTTTTAGGAGCTGAAGGCGGCAGGCAAATTACTGCAGACAGACGTCCAGCGGCTCACCACGGAGCTACAAGGTATGTGGTTGAATACGTTAGGACGAACGGGTTTGCGCAACTCATCGGCCGATAAACTGATACTCCAGAGGAACGCGCCGTTCGCGAATCCAAGGAAGGCGCGCTTGCGACAGCGTACCGGTAAGTGCTACGTCCTGTATACCACCAGTATGTGGAGGGATCGTACGACGTGGTGACGCTAACACAACACTCCATCCACCAAACAGCGAGCTGCAGTCGCTTCAGAAGCGTTTGCGAGAGGAAGAAAGCGCCCACCAAGACGCGCAGAACGACGTCGACGCGCTCTCGCACCGGTACGAAACGCCATTGCCCATCGACAGTGTCCCAATGGCTCACATATTCACGTGTGTAATCCATAGCATGAAGCTCATCCGCCGCGAGCACTTGACGATGCTCCACCGCGTAGAGACACCGCCGCAGCTCGTCGCGCGCTGGAAGGAGCCCACTGCTAATCCCACGCACCACGCGCCCGCGTCGTCCTGAGCTTCTGATGTGTATCTCTCCAGATGGCTACGTTTTTGGTCCAATCAGATCTGAGAACAGCTCCCGTCTTTGCTGACTCGTCGACGTCATCGTGCCCGAGCGTCCTGTCTTCAGGTACCGGCCACTATTTAGCAGCACGACAGTACCACCCTTTTTGCTCACATCAACACCTTTTGTGCCGTTCTGCAAGGAGACGTGAACACGTTTTGAAGAGCTCACTTGCGAATACACGTTGGAGCTCCCCGACCGGCGCGCACCAGTGTGACGATCCCTACCCAGCACACAATGGAAGGCAAGGCACCGCTAACCGTGGACAACGCGCTCCAAGTGGCGTTCAGCCTCGAGGGCCGTGACAAGATCAACAAGGTCGTGCAGTACGGCAGCCGCGCGCTCGCGTTCTACCTGTTGGCCGGCGACCCCAAGAGCTCGCTGGGCCAGCGCTTTGCCGAGCTCTACAAGGTCTCCCAGCAGTCGCGCAAGGCCTTCCGCATCGGCAAGAGCGTGCCGTTCGCCAAGAAGGCGCTCGCGACCATGGACGACAAGAGCCTCTCGCCCTGGACCAAGTACCTCCAGCTGCTCAACAACTGGGGCATGGTGCGTTGTGTGCGATCCCATCCAACGCACATGGCGGTGCTGACGCACTAGGTGACTATAGGCCGGTTTCTTTGTGTACGACAACATGGTCTTCTTTAGCAAGGCCAAGGTCATCGGATTTGACGCCGACGAGGCCGCCAAGCGCGGCGGTGTGCTCTGGTTCTGTGCCAATGTCGCGGGCTTTATGCTCGCGATGAACACGCTCAACGCGGTGCGTTTGGCTGGGTCATTGTCCGCTTTGGTCATTTTGATGCTGACGTTTGGGGACCGTACGACTGTTTGATAGGACGTGGACCAGGAGAAGGCGATCCTGGACGTGATCAAGACCGAGACCGACCCGGAGCGCATCCAGTCGCTGCGCACGCAGCTCGCGGCGCTGCAGGCTGGCCGCTCCAGAAAGTTTTTGTCGGTCGTCAAGGTCACGTGCGACTTGATCGTCTCGGCCAACACGAGCGGCATCCGCCTGCCCGAGCGCATCTGGGGCGCCAAGCTCAGCGACGGCATCATCGGCCAAGTGGGCTGCGTCTCGGCGCTGATCGTGCTCTTCAACACGTGGCCCAGCGCGCCGAAACCCGCGCTCGAGGCCAGCCAGCCGCAGTAAACAAGCGATGCGTGGACGGGCAGCTCCGCCCGACGAAAGATCTAAACGACGTGTGAGTACGAACTGATGATGGCTGCAAATATAAACAGGATTTCCAAACGATTGTTGGCGGGTTTCGAAGCCCTAAACATGGTTTACAACAGGTGAGAGTGGATCGAGGAGGTGGTCGTCCACCGTATATCATGTATTAGAGGTGGTGAACATCGTCTTCCTGCTTTTCGTGGGCACAGGATCGGACGGGTATTGGTTTACAGAGGTTGTCCCGAAGCGACGCCGCGTTTCCAGTATTCTATCATTTGCCCTCGACGACCAAGGCCGCCCGCATGGCGCCGCCCAAGAAGCCCGCGGCGGCAGCGCCAGCGCCGCCAACCGAAGAGCCAGCGGCGCCTACGGAAGGTGAACAGGCAGCGCCGCCCCACGCGCCCGACGGCGAGCCGGCGGAGATCGTGGCCGTCGGCACGGTCTCGCACGTGGTCCGCCGCGCGTTCCACCCGTTCTACGACGCGGCGCCGGAGATATATCCCCACAGCTTGTCTGCTGGATCCGTGAGGCCACAACCAGCAGGAAGCGCCACGCCTTCAGCGCCGGCGCCGGAAGACGCGCACCTCCCACCAGAGGAACAAGCCACTCGGACTAGGACGAATGGGGAGGAGAACGAGGTCACGGTCGTCCACCCGTACGTCGCGCTGGGCGCCGCGCGCAAGCAGCTGCTGGGCGACTCGCTCGCGCTCACACAGTCCACGGCCAGCGCGCTGCTGGCGTTTCTCGACGAGCGCTACAGTGCCGCGTCGGCCCACGACGAGGCCGTCGCGGCCGACCTCGCGCGCCAAGGACTGGTCGTGCGCGCGCAGATCCCCATGGGGCCGTCCACCTTGCAGCTCGACGCCGCCGAGCTCGCGCCGTTTGGCGCGTTTGCGACGACGCTGGTGCACGCCAAAACGCTCGTGCGCGACTACCACAACGAGCGGCTCGACAAGAGCGGCAACGGTCCCAGGTTCCACGCGCGCCACGTCGCGGGCATCACGCGCGAGCCGCCCGGGTATTTAGGGACGACACGCTCCTACGATGTGCGTAAAGAGACGACGTTGTCGATGCACGACCACATCATCCAGACCGTCAAGGCCGCGTCTGCTGCACACGCGTCCAAGAAGGAACACGAGCCCGACGAAGGCTCCACCGAAACGACCGACCGCCAGTACGCCCAGGACGACGTCATGCCGGCGCCGGAGCGGCGCAAGAACATGGCAATCCTCGAGCGTATGCAGACCCAGCTGGATTTCCTGCGGAACCCGCGGTACGCTGCTTCCCATTCAGACGAGACCACGCGGCCTGCAGCCGCCGCCCACATCTTTGAGGCCGTGCCGTCGCCCGTGCTGTTCACCGACTACGACGTCGGCGGCGTCTACGAGCAGACGTGTGTCGTGCGCAACACGAGCGCGCTGAGTCGCCGCGTGCGCGTGCTGCCGCCGGCCACGATCTACTTTTCCGTCGCCCACATCGCGTTCCCCGACGCGAGCGGGCTCGTGGCGCCCGGCATGCACGTGCTCGTGCAGCTCCGGTTCGCGCCCGACTCGCGCGCCGACTACAAAGACACCATGACCATCCAGTACGAAGGACCAACGTCCTCTAGTCCTCGTGAGATTGTGCTGCCCGTCCTCGCGCGGCGCGCGCCACCAGAGCTGAGCATCCCACTGCTGCTGCGCGCGCAGCCGACGCTGGTTGGGACGCAGTCGGTGACCACGATTCGCTGCACCAACACCGGTGGCAAAGCACGGTTCTGGCTCATGCGCGAGCGCGACTGGGCGCGCTGCGAGGCCACGGTCTTCCGTTCCGGAGCGAACGGCGCGATCGCCTCGGTGCTGCGCGAGTTCATGGCACACGGAGGCGCGCTGCGTGTCGGCGCGTTTACACTTGCGCCCCACGAGATGGAGCTGGGCACGAATGAGACCGTGGCGCTGCAGCTCACGTTCCTGCCGTCCGGGGTCGGCGAGCAGCGCGACAAGTTCGTCATGGTCTGCGACAACTGCCTCGTGCGCGTCTTCCAGCTCGTCGGCCGCGGCTGCCAAGTGGACGTGAGCGTCACGGCAATTAACGCACAGACCATCGACCGCTCGATTGCCCAGATGGGCAGCGTTGCCCAACTCGTGTTTGCGCGCGCGCTGCTGCTGAACACCACGCAGACACAGCGCTTCACAGTCACGAACGACACGCCCCTCGAACTCGGCTTCACGTGGCGGCTGGAGAGTGATGGTCACGATGACACTGATCGTTCGCTCTGTCCGTTTGGGATTGCGCCACCGAGGGGCGTGCTTCCCGCGAGCGACGCCATGGCGTTCAGGGTCGCGTTCTCGCCACATTCGGCGCGCCGCTTTGCGCACTGGAAGCTCGTGCTGGACGTGAATGACGTACCGGCGTGCAGTCTGCCTGGCCCCCACCAGCTCACCCTGCTTGGCGAGACGCTGCCGCGGCTACGCGAGGCCGCACAGACGCAACAGCTCGGCGATGCACTTAGAGCACCGCTCAGCGCTTCGGTGCCAGCGGTCGAGGCTATGCGCGTGGCGCTCCACGGCGCCGGGCGACTGGGCGCATTCCACCTCAGCCCCGCGGTCGTGGTCGTCGTTTCCGAGGAAAAGGAGCTCACGCTTGGACGCAGCTACACGGTGATCACGCGCGTGTGGAACGACTGCGACGCGTGCGTGCGCGTCCGCTGGGACACCTCCCGCGCCGAGCTGCTTCCGATACGAGATAGGGCTCTCTTTGCTCTCTCGCTTGACCACGACGAGCTGGAGATCCGGCCGCACGCGTTCGTGGACGCGCACGTCGCGTTCACGCCGCGCGCCGTCGGCCCCTTCGTCGTCGTCGTGCCCTGCGCGATCGTCGACCTGTCCGATGCCACAAGACGCGTCGAGCGCTGGCTGCGGCTCGAAGGCGCCGTCACACGCCCGCAACTGCGCATCGCGTCGCGTGAGATCGACTTTGGACTCGTGCTCGCCAGCGCGAGCGCCGACGCGACGCTCACCATCTCTAACGACTCGCGCGTGGCTACGGGCGAGTGGACGCTCATCCACTTGGAGGCGCCCGTGGCCACGGTCTCGGACGAGGAGACGACAGACCGGCCGCTGCGGCGCGCAAGTTCCAAGGATTCGCTCGCGTCGTCCGCTCGCGGCGGCGGCGGCGCCCCCTCGACGACACGCAGCAGCACCGGCAGCCTTGCGTTGTCAACGTCCCGCGATCTCGCGCCGCGCGCGAGCGTCTCGTTCTCGCCACCAAGCGGCCACCTCGCGCCTGGGGAGACTGCCACCGTTCGTGTCACGTGCCACTCGGGCTCGCTACCGGAGCGGTTCCGCGGCACGGTCGCGCTGCAACCGACCGCCCAAAACCCGCCAGTGTTTCCGTGGGCTCGGGAAGCCGTCTCTCCCTGTTGTTATGTGAGCGCGCGTGCCGAGATCCAGAGCCCCAACGTGTTTCTCTCGCCGCTGCGGCTCGCGCTGGGCACGTCGTTTCTCGGCGTGCGCGTCGAGCGGGAGCTGCTGCTGGTCAACGTCTCGAACCTCGAGGCCGCATTCAAGTTTGTCGAGCCGCAGGGCGTGTCCAAGGCGTGCAGTCTCGAGCTCGTACCCAAGCAGGGCGTGCTGCGCTCCAAGCAGACGCTGCGCGTGAGGCTCACGTACACGCCCCGGCAGGCTGGCAAGACCACGACGCTGCTCGCGTGCTCCGTGCAAGGACTCGCGGCGCCGCTCGGACTGGAAGTCGTGTCCACGCACAAAGGGCTGGTGCTCACGTACGACGTCCTGGACGCAGAGACGACCCCTTTGCCACCGGCGCCCAGCGAGATTGCGCGCGCGAGGGGCGTGTCGGTCGCGGACGGCGACCTGGAGCCACCGGACGGGCTCGCGCATGCGATCCCCAAGCTCCACTTTGGCGACGCACTGCCGCTCACACAGCGCCGTGCGCTGCGGCTCGTCGTGCGCAACTTTAGTGGGATCGACGCGCGGCTCGAGATGGAGCCCAAGCGGTTCCCCGCCGCGTCTTGGATGCCAGACCACGAGCAACAAGCGACCAAGACGAGCACCACCGGACTGCTCTCGCGGTCGTCCCGGTCGAGTCCGAGTCCGCGCTCGACGGCGGCCACGACCAAGAGCCCGAGCAGTACGAAGCAACCGCTTTTGAGCGACGCCCAGGACGCGGCGCGGCGCTTCCAGTCGCCCGCGGGCAAAGCCTTCGTGCGCGCGCAGGACCACGCACTCCAGGACCGCGCGCTGCTGCGCGACGGCCGCGGCGCCGCGTTTCTCGTCCATGACGCTCCGCAGTCGCTCGTGCCGCTCGCGGCGCTTTGCATCCCGCCGTGGGGACGCGCGGTCGTGCGCGTCACGTGCGTCAACAACCTGCCCGGCGCCTTTAGCGACGTGCTCTCGTGCCGCGCGCTCGGCCTTCCCCCGGTGCTCTTGCCGCTCCAGGCCACGGTCGTGGGTTCACCGCTCGCGCTCGACGCCAACTGCGTCGGTCTCCATGTGAACTCGCCCACGGCGACGACACTAAGCTTTGGCCACGTGTGCGTGCGCTCGGCGGCCGTGACCAAGACGCTGCGCGTGCTCAACCGCGGGCCGCGCGCCGCCAAACTCCACTGGAAGCTCGTGACCCCCACGCGCGAGCACCAGCGCGTGCAGCTCGCGCTGCGCGTCGACTTTGGCGCGCGCGTGCAGCTGCGCATCACGCCGCTCGAAGAAGACCTCGACGCGTGTCCGTTTGCAGTGGCACCGGCACACGCGCTGGTGGTCGCGCCGTTTGCGAGCGCCACGGTGCGCGTGACGGTCGTCCCGACCGACGAGCCGTCGATGCAGCGCGCGCTGCTCGTGGCCGACGCGTACTGGCTCGACGACCACGCGGCCGTGGCTGGAGAAGGCCCACTCTTGCTTTCCTCGTCGTCCGCAGCGACGCTCGAGCTCGTGGACGAGACGAACCCCCAGACGCCCACCGACCCACGGTGTGAGCCAGCGTCCACGTCCACCCACACAGCGTCGCCTGTGTCGGCGCGGCTCACGACCGCGGCCGGCAAGGCCATCCAGGCTGTGCGGGTCGCCAACTCCTTAGCGCGGGGGGCCACCCCCTCCCTCCCACAGCGTACGGTCAGTGTCAGCCCGTCATGCCTACGCGTGTTACTGTGCGCGAGTGTGATCGCGCCGGAGCTCGCGCTCGACCAGGCGCCTCGTGCGCTGTCTTCGCACGCTCACCACGTCAAGTTCACGACGTACGCCACGCTGCTTTCGGTTTCGGCGCCTGACGCGTGGAATCACCCGTTCCACCGGCGCGAGCTGTCGCTCGTGAACCGGCTGAACGCGCGCGTGACCTTCCGCCTGGAAGCCACGGGCGCGTTCGCTGTGACCCGGGCCGAGTCGCTCGCGCCCAAGCACCCGCTCGCGACCGCCGACTTGCCACCGGCGCACCGCCGCGCTGACGGCGAGTCGTTCCTCTTCACGCTGCCGCCGCAAATGGCCGTGCGGCTCGAGCTCCGCGTGGACACGGCCAAGCTAAATCGCCCGGTCACACCCGGCGCTGCGAATACGAATACACTCGTCCAACGCGTCGACGGTGAGCTGCGTGTGCGGTTCACGAACCAGTCGGTCCAGACGCTGCGGCTCGCGTGCGACGTGCTGCGCGCGCGGCTCGTAGCGTCGCCCGCGGTCCACAGTTTTGGACGCGTGTACCTCAGTCAGACGCGACGTCTCACGTTGCGCGTGGCGAATCCGACCCGTGTGCCGGCGGCGTTCCACGTGCGCCACGTGCCTCGCCCCACGCCGCTCACGCGCGCGCAGCAGCAGGAAATGGCCGCGCACCACGCCCATTTTGTCGACGAACCGACGGTCTTTACGTTTGCGCCGGAGCACGGTGTGGTGCGTGGGCCCACGGTCGCTCTGCG